>JAIFZK010000006.1:7687500-7777500 GCA_027481765.1 Tenualosa thibaudeaui | reverse complement strand
TTGGCTTAGGGGGAAACAGTGGGATTCAGCAACTCACTCAGTCACTCACAGTCTTGTTCACTCACTCACTCACTCAGTCAGTCCCTCACTCGCATACTCACTCACTCACACACACCAGTGTTCTTTGCCCTGCCCCTTTTACGGATTCCAGTAGGATTATGGGATGAGGTCAAGTTTTTCTAGAGTCAGAGTGGACGTGTCCTTTTTGAACCTCTCTATCCTGATGTGTCCAGCGTCATTGTGTTTGGACAACTCTATACCCAGGGAACCTACTGTGTGGCTGTTTGTTCACCAGCTCTCCTGCTTGACCTTTGACCCCCCGCTGAAGGTCTAGGAGGCAGAGGTGAAGCATGTGGGGAGACATGCCTTCCCCTCCCCAACTTCAGCGCTGGTCGTCAGCCATCACTCAGCACAAACACAGAAACGGTGAGAGAGAGAGAGAGAGAGAGAGAGAGGTGGGTGAAAAACAAAGAGAAGGAAAAACAATCTGGGGTTAGAGGTCATGCTCCAGAGGTGTCAAGATACCTCCCCTCTCCATCCCTATTCTCTGCAGCTGAACAGCCGTGTTTGGCATGTTAAGTAACCATGGAGAGAGAGAGAGAGAGAGAGAGAGAGAGAGAACTGCAAAACACGTGAGGATATGATGTGCAAACATATTGCATGTGCAATCACTAAATCACTAAAGTGTTCTGGTGTTCTGTTGGCAAGTACACGCACAGCATATATCTTAAGCTGCTAAGATGGCTATCAAAAGAATGTTACCACTACTGCATTTAACGTTAATCTGTATTGTTAGGCTTCATATCCTATCATTAATACTTAATGAAAAATGTAGCTCATTGATCCCATCAACTAGAAATATACAAGTAATAGTGCCCATGTACTAGTATACACATAGACACCTTCCATTCAGAAAGGTCACTGAAAGCTCACTAAGGGAGAAGCTTTGGGTGCTCTGGAAACTAAATTGGTTTATCATTTGTTGGATTAAAGTCTTTATAAAGCTCATGATTTTCACACAAGCCGTGCTGCTTTTTAAAGAGCTCATATGGAACAGTTGTATGTGTGACAGAGAAAACAGAACGTGAGTGAAATCTCTTGGGCTTTTGCCCAACTGGTTTACATTAGCAGAAGAATGGCTGTGTGCTGACTGTGAGAGGCCTACTGTGAATGGTAGCGCTCCATCTGTGGTGACAGGGAGATGGACCACGGTGCGCTGCACATCTGGATGACAGCCTTCTGTTTGAAGCGCGACCGGATGAGCCCGACGGGCGGTAGGGAACAAAATGACGCGTTTGCTACTGCCGACAAACAATGCCAGTGGATGATGGGAGACAGAGAGAGAGTAATTAAAGTGACGCTGAGAGGCACAAACTTGATTTGTCACAAATGTTCTGGTCCTAACAAAAAAAAATGTCTTTTTTGTCTGTTTGGTGATTCAGACTCAGACTCGTTATGTCGCTGCTCTGCACTTGAAGGAATTGATACGTTTGTTCTGAAATAGACTTCAGCTGTTGAACAGACTTTTGCAACCACTCATCCACAAGGAAATGCGCTTTGAAATCTTAACTGTTGCTCTACGTACAACAGTCATAGCAATGGCATAAGGACAGTAAATCTGGCCGCTTGAGCACCACTCATAAACAGCGCCTGTTCAAAACACAAAACACATGCTCGCATAGTCACATTTATACCAGTGATAAAAGTCAGACTAATCGTCTTTCTCAGGTGTGGTGTGTGTGTGTGTGTGTCTGAAAGAGAGGTGTTTAAATATCCATCTTCTATCTCAAGTAAAAATCAAATTGGCTTTCAACCAAAGCATTTTCTTTAGTTTACTTTTTTACCTGCAAATCCCTAATCTTACTTAAAATAAAAATACTACTAGGTAAACAAGACAAGGCAAATCTTGCCTCTCAATATTAATCAACATGCCACATCCGGAGGAACAGTGAGGGACCTGTACAGACACACACACACACACACACACACTTATTTATTTATTTTGATGAATAGACCTAGTTTTATTGTGCTATTTATGAACTACTTTGGCAATATGAGTGCTCTTGTCATGCAAATAAAGCACTTTTAATGTTAAATCATGAATCGTGAGAGAGAGAAAGATGATTTGTGTAAGAGGTCAGATGAGAAACCCAGGGCTTGGAGTGGGGATGTTGGCCGTTTGGGGTGGCGGTGGCAGTGGTGTGGGTAATGGCTGTAGGGCAGTGACTCTGACAGACAGGACGGCACTGCTGCTGTCCAGGGCCGACCTTCACCAGGGGGCCAGCTGCTCTCCTTCTCTCATTCTCTCTCTCTCTCTCTCTCTCTCCCTGTCTTTCTCTCTGTCTCTCTGTCACCGTCTTTGCTACCTCACTCATTAGCCCATCATCACTCCTCTTGTTCTCGCTTGTTTTCTTCAAGTGACCAGTAAAACTAACACCATCAGAGCTTAACCTAGAACTGGGTTGTGCTCAGATGTAGAGTGGGTGGGTTATGGAGTTGGGGGAGTTTGGGGGGCAGAGGAGACGGTTAGGGGGTTTGGATTTCAACCCTCCCATGCAAGCCGGCTGCACATGTGCTGTCACTCATTTGCCCCGGCACACACACAGTCATACACACACACACATATACACACACACACACACACACACATACACACATACCCTGAGAGAGCAAGGAGAGAGAGAGACGGAAGGGGTCGGGATTTGAGACATTTGGCTTTGGCGCACTGTCCCGTCAGGAGGCTCTGTGGAAGGTCTTTCTCTCCTTTTGGACAGCACAGCGACCCTTCAACAGTCCCCACAACACCTCCACTGGTGGCACATCCCCAGGACCTCTGAGAGACACACACACCGGTCGGAGCAGAAGATGGAGCTGTGGCGACTGGCGGGACAGTTCTTACTCCTTCTCGCTCTGTGTCAGGTAAGCTAAAGTCTTCATAGATCCACTAAGCAGGCTACAGCTCTGAAACCTCTAACCATGGCCTTAATCTTTTTCTGTAGTCTCCGCAGAGAGACTGTGATGTTTAAGAGCTGTTCAGTTTTAAAGTTTGCTCTTTGCCTTGTCTGCTTTACCTCAAACGAAGCACGGGGCCGTTACCTCAGCTTGGTTTCATTTGACATTTGGGAATTCAATTCACACAAGTGTGGAGCCTGTCTGCTGTCAGCTCACTGAGTGTGGCTCAAGGTTTTCCTAAGCTTTCATCTCCTAGTGCAAAGGTGAAGGCTTGGTTACAGTCTGTCCTGAGGTTCTCCATCTGTGGAAGTCGTTTGCCCAAAGTCACTCTTGTTTCTTGTTTAATATTGGCTAATTATTTTAGATATACAGGACTCCGTTAACTCACCAAGCCCATCAGTCCTACTCAACATGGCCTCACAACACTGGATGATACAAATGAAGAGTCAAAAGAGCAAAATGCACAATGTCATCCTAAAAGCCCATTATTGACTTGAAAGTCTGCAGATGTTTGGAGGGTCGGGTTACAACCCTGTTACAAGAGCTCTCTGGTTGTCACCAGTCTTAATGAAGGACCCTAAGGTGACAGATGAAAACTTACTGTGAAATACACAAATATGGAAGTAAATCTCTGTCGGTTCCCTTTAGTGTTTATACTCAGTGTACAGACTGCAGATGTTCAGATGAAAAGACGGAGGAAAGACTAAGGTCTTGGGTTGACAGAGGTCCTTGTCTGCGTGCAAGATGTGGGCCCACAGTATGTGAAACCACAGATGGACCAAGGGCTGAGGGCAAACAACTGTGACTTTTACCTGTGAGAAGTCATTAGTGGTATTTCTATTTATGGAAATGTGAAGAGAGAGATTCTCAGCAAAACCTTTTAATCCAGAGGCAAAATAATGACATTTTTAAATGTGTCTACCAAATTCCTGACTACCAGGGAATCACCTAAGATTTAATGCTTTATCTAGATTAAGTCATGAACAAACCATTGTTTTAAGTGTTCCCAAAGTAATATGAAAAGCTGAAACTGACTTCTTACCTAAAGGAAGTGTTGGAGCATTTCAACCTACAGCCCTGTTGTTAGAGGTTACCAAATGCTTGAAAACTTGATGAATTTATGTTATACATTTAATGAAATGTTATACTTTTGTATTATTGAACTGTTATAATATATTTATTTGGTTTTTATACATGTTTTATGTATGTTATAAATAACTCCTGCTTTAGTTAGTTATGCTCTTTGTTATAACCTTTATGAATTGTGTAAGAAGTGAGAAATGAATGAGGGTTTTTTGGATAGTTTCAGCTTGTCCTCACAGTGGTGTCATTTTGCTGAGTTAAGAGTGACATGTAATGGTGGAATGCACAGGCCACCATGTCATCTGACTAAAATACATTGGGCATTCCTGCAGACTATACTCTCCCGACATGTGCGTCTCCTCCAAAGCCACACACACTGTCAGCACCTAATCCTAATGACTCAACAGATTTAGGTGTCATCTCACTTCATTTCATTTCATCCCCTTGCCCTCCACCGCAAACACTGAGGCAGGCTGACCCATTGAATAGGTTCTTTTGATCTTTTGGGCATCTTTACGGCCCTTGTTATGGATATCAACGAAAACATTCCAGCCGTGCAAGGCACCTCAGGGGCCGCTAAAATTCCCCCCTTCAAAATGCCAGAGGTGTTGCACGACACATTCTCAGAAGAGAGTGATGCCTAGCAAGGGATCCTGGGAATTCCTTCGAATCCTCAACCCCAAGAGAAGATCCGCTCCTCCATGGGAATATCTTCTGAGCAGACAGAAAAAAAAACAAAAACAGTCTTAGAAATGTCTTCGAAACAGGGGTGTTCTGTTTAGTCGTCCCCCAGAGCAAGGGGTTAGTGTTTGGGAGCAGCTGTTCGCAGATGCGTACTCCGATGCCATTTGTCCCGCTGCCTAATCTCAAGAGCGGAAAGGGGAGTCCAGCAGCTTGCAGACCGTGAAATTGAGGACAAATCTGCCTATAAAACGCCCACTGCTGAGCTCACGCTCACTGGAAACAATCAGTCAGGTTGGGCCAGCTGCTGGAGATGGGCTGAGTCACACAAGACAGAGGGTCTCACAGCTCTTCCATCTCTCTTTTTATTTATTTACTCTGATTAAAACAGACAAGGTTTGTTTCCGACACTCAGCTCACTGGCTTGAGATTCACTCCCTGGTCACAATCAATCTGCCACAGCAATTAAACCACTGTGATGAAATGCCTCTGCTGAGGAACAACAACACCACCAAAAAAGAAAACATGGTGATCAAATGAGTTTTACAGGATGTTGTTTCAGTTTCAGTTAGTTTAACATGCTCACCTTGTACAAAAATACTGAATTTCCCAGAGGAAAAACCAGATGACCTACTCCGTCTCTTCTTTGTAGAAGAGGAGCAACTACCTTAAGCATGTATCTTAATATACAAACTATACATAAAACAACATTACTCTTTCCTGCAAGAATCTATCATCCTCTCCAGGGGAGCATTTGCTCGAATCCTTATTATCATGATCTATTTGCTAAAGACAATATAATTTTATTATATGATAATGGAGGTAATTTTCTGGTGACAGACAGTTTACATATGGGTGGATCTGACAAGTTTAACTGCTGAAGATAGACCAGGGCAGGGCTGGATTGAGTGTTGAGTGTTTGGGTGTGGTGAAAGGAGGGTATATATAGGATTATAGTAGCTTCCCATGGAACTCAGTGAAGTGCCACACCATGACTATGAGTATGGTTGCTATTTTTCTCCTGGGTGAAACACTGGGAGTCCCACGACTCATCTCTCCATTAGGCACAGTGGGCGGTCATTAAAAAGCAGACATCTGCTCCCACAAAGCTCTGGCAGCACAGACCCAAAATAGGAAAATCATGGCAAAGTAGACTGTCAGGAAAAAGCAGGGAGACAGACACTGAGAGAGACAAGAACTGTGTGTGTGTGTGTGTGTGTGTGTGTGTGTGTGTGTGTGTGTGTGTGTGTGTGTGTGCGTGTGTGTGTGTGTGCATGTACGCATGCATTTAATGCACAAGTGCTGACTATGCCCTCCAGAGAAACGGTGCCAGAACTGGTTAGAGGACTTGAGCACCTGTGTGGAGAAGCCCTTCCCCTCCCCCAGTCTTCCAGGGTACCTCAGCCCCACTCCTCAGTACTTCTCTCTGGGCCGTCCAGCTCCACATGCTCAGTATGGCTGGGTCTGAGTGGGTCACATTACACTGGCAAATTTCCACACTGTCCTACAGTAGAATGCTGAACTCCCTGCCGATGCCCTCCTGCCCTTCCAAAAGGGAAATGATGTTGGCAACCAACCCTTCAAGGCTACCCTTGACTGACTGCTCACAGCCAGCAACACCATTATTTAGGTTAGGGATCTGGCCTTCCAAGGGGAAGCCAGCAAGCTGTGGCTTCATTTCCATGGTTTCCATTGTTATGGCCCTGAGCAAGGTACTGTACTTAACCCCAGGTTATTTCAGTAGAGACTCTACTTGCAATTTGTCCTTGTAAAAATTGTGCTGGAAAGAGCATCAGCTAAATTAATGAATGAATAGACAGATTTATTGATAGATAGACTAACTCATGGCAAACAATACATTTACAGCTGGACTCTTTTCCCATTATGTCTCATTAACACAGAAATGAACATATTAAATAGCATTAGTCTTCCTATCTATATTGCTCCCAGACTCAACCCCCCACAGCCTAGAGCAGCTGGCCCTGTCCTATGCTAGGCTTGAATGGAATGTGCTTCTCTGGTAAAAGTCAGGTGGTCAGACTGGGAGAAAGGGTGAATGGCTGGTATTAGGGATCATGAAACCAGAATGTTCCAGATAATTTCCAAAGCCCCCGTAGTTACACTGAAAATTCCCAAGCTGGATATCATAGACAAGCTTATTATTTTGGATAACGGGGTTGCATAAAGAATGGCAGTAATATTTGTACAGGACACTCAGCCCTGTGACTTAGGTCAAGAATTTCATCCCATCTTGAATTTAGATATTTTATCCATTTTATTTAACCTAGGGCTACTGTATTTGACACTTATGTGCTCGTAGCAATGGTATTTATATTTAGTTTATTTTGTTGATATCATGATGGTGAAGCTTTCATTACATTTTACATTAAGTGACCTGATTTATCAGCCCAGAGTTTGGCAACATACTTGTAAACCTGGAAGGCAGAGTTGCCTGACTATATAGGTTTTCATTGACAAGATACAGTGTCACGTTGAGGCAATCTTAGACACTAGTGTTACTGACAGATGTTTCTAGTCACAGGCACACACATAGATAGAGTGAGTGTGTGACAGACAGAGACGGCCGACAGTGCTGGCTAGCTGGTACGCTATAGAGAATGTGTAGCCTATGTGGGTCAAACGCAGGCGTATTTCCAGCTCGCCATGAGATTAGCACTTCCTTATAGAAACGGCCATGTTTATACCCTCTCTCTTACTAATATCTGGTTCACTAAGCTCTCGGGAGGACTTCTGAAGACAGGCCTAGACAGCCAATTACACCCAGACATGTTCGAGACCAGAACAGTTTGTGTCCCATGACCCCCACACTCGCCTGACTTTGAAAGAAGGGTGACGACAGAACTCTGAAATCAGCCCAACAAGATGTTTACATGTGACCTCGTCCTATGGTCTTTTACCACAGCCGAGTATAAACATAATATAAACCAATCAGCAGAGGTTCAGAGAGTGTGTTTTTATAGTAATAAAGCATTGTCTTCTGAATTTGGGATATACATCTTGTGGCAAGGATATCCAGCTAACTGGGATGTTGATCCAAGTTCTTTTTTAGCCATTACATCACTGTGTAACAAGCCCGAGGAGTGTTTTATGACCCTACCTGCCTCCATGTCTCTCTTTCTCTCTCTCTCTCTCTGTTTCTTTTATCAGTCTCTCTCTCTCAGAATAATATTTTGATTTGGAAAACAGCTTGTGGGTGTTACGTAGGAGGCTGTCTGTACATACAAGGATGAGAACGAGGCATGCATCACAATCTTGTTGTCATACCCCTTTGTGTCTGGCTGTGTATCAGTAAGGGTGAAATTTGTACCAATGCACCAAATCTGAGGAAGAAGTGTGGCACTTGTCAGCAGGTCTGTGTGTCTGTGTGGGGTGGCAGCTAATTGATAATGGAGTGGGCTTCCTCGTAGACTCTTAACGACTTTAGCAGACGGACACCATGTTGCCAAAACACTGACTGAACTGAATGAACCACAGTACAAGTTGTTTCCCACTCATCAGTGCGGTGGGTCTGTTTGCTTGTGTACTGGCTTTCATTCATTTGTTTTCACTTTTTTGAAAAGAATACAACACAATATCACAACTATATCTGATCAAGGGGATTTTCCACACAATGATAACTATATCTGATGAAAGGGATTTTCTAGAGTGAATCAACCTGTAGCCCTGTTATTTCACATTCAGTTGGTGTGAAAATGAAAGACAAAATTTGGCCAAATAGCAAAATGACTGCCAGCATTTACTGATGAGGGCAGGGAAGTTTGTTTTTTTTGTGCCCCCATTAGTTAGCTCCAGTTCACAAATTCGGTCAGCAATTCGGCAGCCTTAAAGAACAGGGATATGGGCTGATTGACTCCGGGTTTTTCCCTTAAGGCTACAATGGTTTGCAATGGTCATTTCCATTTTAATGCCATTTACTCCAAATTAAATCTGAACCCTGATCTCTAAACATCTATTCTATTCTATGCTATTCTACTCTGCCCACTGGCTCCAGAGAATCCCTGGTGTATGCCAGGATGTGCCTTTTGGTGGATTTGGTCTGAAGTGAGTATCTGAAACATCGTTCTCTCTAATATTAGGTTGCTCTAACTCAGCATGCGGACGCCAGGCATAGCTGCCATTCTCCAGCAGCTGAACGGAGGCATGCCAGCATGCCACCATGCCAACAGAGCCTAGAGAGCTCCAGAGGGGACGAAAGATGTAATGTAAAGTAATTTCAGTCTTAAAAACATACTAATCATTTGTTCTTGAATGATCACCAGCTATAGACTGTAGTGGTCAGAAAAAAATATTGTCACAAAATTTAATAATAAAAATAGCATTGGAAAAAGTCCTCAGCATGCATGTACACAATATTAACTAGTGTGTTACAGGCAAGTGTTTTTGCAAATTTAAGCAACTCTATCTGTTTAAAAATTTTTTAATGTTAAAAAAAGGAATTTCTGAACATAAGGATTTGACATTCCAGTAGTCTGACAAGCATCTTATAAATATCTTTGTGAGTGTCAGTGTCATGGAATGAGTCAGTTCATTCTCCTTAAGAAGAACTGGGAAGTGTCTGAGAGAGAGCTGACTCTAAAGCTTTTTTCTCTAGACAGGTGAGGATGACATCCTCTGTCTCACAACTTGCACGTGTGAGAGTGTGTCTGATTTTGTAGCAGTAGCCGCTACGTTTCGCAACCTCTGACCCAGCAGTCAGGTGCAGTGTGGGACATAAAGGAGACTCTGTTACACTGTGCCCGGGTGTGGGTGGGAAATAGAGGACTGGACAGCTGCTCCGTTTGTATGTGTGTGTGTGAAACCCGAGTCCTTCTCTCTTCTTCTAGAGTGCCACCTTAGTAAATTTCCCATTACCAACAGGGCAAGAGATCACCGTTGCTTCAAGGCTCAGGGGGTTAGGGGAGGCACTACTTGCAGCACTTATGTTCAGAGCTAATATTAGAAACCAGCCACAAAATTCCATTTTATAAGTATTTTGAATTTGCGTTCTGCTGACTTAACAACTGGAATGGTAAACCTAAGGCAATATGCCCTCTGAAAATGAAATCCATCATGGACCAAACTGCCCTGAAAATACTCCCACATTTATAATACATGTATCATTTATGCAGGGATTACATTACTATGTCTGACTATACACAGTCTAACAGTGAAGCAAGAATCTACAGATACTGAGTATATTTTGTTTGCTTTGGGTCTTACACAAAGTCATGACTATGCAACCAGTTTTGTTTATTCATTTATTCATTTTGAGGTTTTGAAAGTACATTTTATCATCCATAATATTTTTCTCCTGCATTTCATCTTATGTCTGTATGGTAGTACATTGTAAAGTGTAAGTTAGTGATAATCTATGCACATCCAAAGGCAAATGCATTTGATACATGCATGTGTACATTGTAAATTATGAACGAGTGTCTTTGAGATCTTCGCATGGCTACAGAGCCTGGTCTGCAGAGGAAGCTGAAACACCTCCTCTATTTCCTCCATGTGCTACAGGTCTGGCTGAGCTCCCAGACGGAACAGCATGGACTCAACCCAGCCATTCTGTATCCGTGGCGACAGGCCAGCAGTGGGCTGGCCAGGGTGAAGAGGGACTGGATCATCCCACCCATCCGTGTGCTTGAGAACAGCAAAATGATCCCAGAGAACCTTGTACAGGTGAGTAAGAGTGAAACCCCATCATAGGCCTAATGAATAGCATGCCCCAGTTCAAAGACAATAAGATAGCTATATAACCAGGCCATATCAGCTGTGTAAATCTACTTTGACATATCAAGAGCATTTTACGGCTTTCGGAAATCAAACAACAAAATCCTGAAATGACAGAAGACTTCTATGATGGTCTGCGTTTGGGAGGATGGGAGGTGGGAGGGAGTAAGAGTCATCATGAGGACATTCCTGTTTCTCCACTTCCTCTGAGAACACATCACACCCCCCCAAAAAAGTGCTGTCAGTTGGTCTTGTCTTTTATTTGCTTAAGGTCACTAAAGATGGTGTGAGAACCACCGAAACTGATGGGCTTCTAATTACCATGCTCTCTTTCCCATTGCAGATCAAATCAGACAAGGTTTCCCTGGGTGAGGTGATCTACAAGCTGGAAGGGCCAGGGGTCAACCAGGAACCTAAGGACCTTTTTGAGATAGATGAGAAAACAGGATGGATCAAGAGCAAGATGCCCCTGGACAGAGAGAAATACAAAAGTTTCACGGTAAATGCAGGACATCTCAAATTGATCTTTCTCATGAGCAACTCTCCCTCAGGAAGTAGCTCTTTAGCGGGGAAAGCAAGGAGATGTGTCTGACCTTTGCTGAATGTGTGTCTGAGAAAACCAGAGATGAGGGAGCCATGTTATCTTCAACATCTGCTGGTGTCATGTGTCTGCAGCTTAAAGCCTTTGCCTTGTCGCCAAGCGGGGAGAGGCTGGAGAGTCCCACCACGATTGAAATCTATGTGCTGGATCAAAATGACAACAGACCAAACTTCACCAAGCCAGTGTTTGAAGGCAGTGTTCCCGAGTTTGCTCCACCAGGTAGGGTATCATTTCAGGAAAGTCAACTCAACTCAATCAATGCAAATTCAACCAGAAACTTTCTGGTGTATGCTTTATCTCAAAGCATAGAGCGTTCTGAGTCTGACATGATTATGCATTATGATGAGGCTAAAATAACAGTCTTCACTGGGCACTCGGCAGGTACGTCAGTGATGCGTGTGAAAGCGGAGGATAAAGACGACCCCATGACAGACAATGCTGCCTTGAGCTACTCCATTGTCAAACAGGAGAGCATTCCACCTAACAGAGCTGACAAAAACATGTTTGGCATCAGAGAAACGACCGGGGAAATATACATCCTTGAGGGTGTAGACAGAGAGGTAGGTGTGAGTGACAATAAGAATACCCTTGGAACCCTGGAGGGTATTCCAAGAAGGTGGTTAAATGATAAAGCTGGCTTAGTGAACCTAGAAAAATGTGGTTAACCTGCTAATAGAGAAGCCTGCCTTATTTAGTTAAGAGAGTAAGGACTCCAGACTCTTATATTATCAGGTTTACCACTGCCCTCAGCTTAACTTACCCAGGTTTGGCACCTAAAAAATGCAGCTGAGCCCTGTGCATTGTATTAATGCAGTTTAAATGCGTTACCTCTGCCAAGGAGGTTATGTTTTCTCTGGCATTTGTTGGTTTGTCTGTCTGTGAGCAAGATAACTTGAAAAGTACTGCACGGATTTGGATGAAATTTTTGGATAAGGTCGGCATTAGGAAAAGGAACAGATGATTACATTTTGGTGGTGATCTGTAACACTGTCTGGAATTTATATTGGGTCATTGACCCTATTTTGACTTGGCGGAGGTCTGCGTTCTCAGAGTGCTTTTCTAGTTATTTTTTACTTATCATTATTCATTAAAGTACTCACACTATGATGGATGATTGCTGGTTGTGGGAGGGTTTTAGTAGTGTTCGGTACCATAAGTACTCAGCTATATACCACTTTTTTTCCACCTGCACTTACTGTAACTAGGGAAAGTTTCTAGACATTACCTGGCAGGAGGATCTTTATGTGTGAAAACAAACTGATTTCATGATTCTCTCATTCTTCCACAACAGGAGATCCAGGCATTTAATCTGACCCTTCAGGTGGCTGACATGTCAGGGATGGGTCTGACCAGCACTGGCCATGCCATCGTCAACATCACTGACATTAACAACCATGTTCCAATGTTCAGCCCTGACAAGGTGAGCCCCCAAAACATGCTAGTATACCGTTTTATTCAGTGTTATTTCTCTGCTTTACAAACATTATCTGGAGTACTTTTTATGTTTTAGGGACAATACAGGGGGTGAATTTTAGCTGTTTTTACTGCCTGAAATATTTAACCTAATACAGATAAATGTTATTGTGCTTATAGTACAAGTTCTATGCTGTGGAGAATGCCCTGGCTGATGTCATAGGAAGAGTCAATGCCACTGATGGTGATGAGCCTGGTGGAAGGAATTGGAAAGTTCAATACAACATTGTACAAGGGGATCCCAACTCACACTTTTCCATCTCTACAGACCCTGTCACCAACCAAGGCATTTTATCAGTCATTAAGGTAAGAGTGGTTTCCATAATATTGCTGTGCCATGTAGGGGAAGATCTACAGTAGTTTAGGGCAGAATCAGTGGATTACTTGTGTTCTTCTGCCATCTACTGGTAGAGTTGTTGCACATGAAGAGGTATACATTTACTTTGTGGAAGTGGGCACTTGTTTGAACTTTAAAACTATTGGTTCTGCTTTCACTTCTGTTCACTGATTGGTTTGCTTGAAAATGTAGTTGGGGAAAACAAAGCTGAAGGAGAATACCCAGATGTAGTATAGACATAACACCTCTGACTCTTTCCAGCTTTAATACTTTTTAACAAAAAAATACCCATCAAATTGTTATTTTTATTTGTTGCGACTTTGTATGTATATATTTATGATAGTCTTATTGTTTGCCACTTTCTTTCCTACAGCCTTTGGACTATGAGTCCAGTCCTGCACATGAGTTGGTCCTAACTGTGTCCAACATGGTGCCACTGGAAGGTGTGTCCTTCAGCCTCCCCCCCAGTACAGCCACTGTCTCCATTGTGGTTATAAATGAGAATGAAGCACCACGCTTCTATGCAGACCCCATCCTTGTGAAAGTTCCGGAGTCAATTGTTCCTGGCACAGTGATTGTTCAAAACATTGCCCATGACCCTGACAATGCTAGACTGAGGTTAGTAGATCACATCAGTCATGAGATCACAAGGCCATTTGTGTCACCTCTGTGTCATCTGTGTTGCTCTGTTTTCATCTGACCTTAGGTTCGAGATCAGCCATGACCCAGAGAAGTGGCTTGCCATTAACCGTGACACAGGAGAGGTCACAGCCAGACAAGCTTTCAACATTCGATCGCCACACGTCAAGGACAACATTTACCGTGCCATGATTAAAGTATCTGATGCTGGTGAGTGATAAGGCTGTGAGGTCAGGACGCCAGAAAGGCCTCATGCACTGTAAAACAGAAAAAGTAAATCTTTCTTGAAAAACTGATGGAAACTCATTGCCTCAAATGACCCAACTAAATATAACTAGTCTATGAATAAATATAACTAGTCTCTTTCAAGTTATGCTACACTATAACAAAGAAAAAGTAAAGCTTACTTGAGAAATTGGTGGAAACTCGTTGCCTCAACAAGTTAAGCAAACATACTGTAACTATACTGTATACTGTAACTGTCCCTTTCAAGTTATGGTAAACATAACATAACATAACATTGTCAGAAGTAGCCTGTTTACATTTCTAAAGGCACTAAACAGAGAAGACAGACAGTCCTTATGGTCTTATGCCCTCCTTTGTAGATATCGATGGGATCTCAACTGCCGGTACTTTGGAGATTTCCCTAATTGAGACAAATGACCACAGCCCTCAACTCTTCCCTCTGAGTGCCACCATATGCAGCAACAAGGACACACCTGGCACCCTGCTAAGTGCTACTGATGAAGACATGCCCCCCCACTCTGCACCTTTCACATTTAACATGCCATTTATGGCCAACTGGACAATAACTCAGATCAACGGTAGGATGTTGCAGAGCATGGATGCTTCCTAACACTCACGTTTTGTTATTTAGACCACGTTTTACTGATGGTTTGCGGGTAAAGGTTTATTGCTCTCTGGATTGTGATCTGGTTTGTGGGTAAAGGTTTATTGCTCTCTGGATTGTGATCTGGTTTGTGGGTAAAGGTTTATTGCTCTCTGGAAAAGTGAATCTTTCCTCTGTGCAGACACCCATGCACTTCTGGAGCACCTGGTAGACATGGAATCCGGCGAGTTCTTTCTCCCTGTGACAGTGTCCGATTCAGGCGCACCGCAGCTTACCTCCATCAGCCACATCAACATCACCATATGTCCTTGCAACGCAGAGGGGGAATGCAAAGCCATCTTTGATGCCATCTTTGGCAACCGAGTGGGCATCAGTTTAATCGCCCTGATTGTAATCATGAGTTGCATCGCCCTCTTGTTCGGTAGGTATACAGGGTTATGGGTGGCAACCAGTTTGATTAACAACCACATTCAGCTTCAGTGAGGTTTCTCAGACAGGAAGACCAACTTATTCTTTCAAATATTCATATTATTTGGTTAGGTGTAAATGCTGAAAATTACATTTTCACTGGAAGATTTTGAAGAAATAACCTAGCCCAAATATACCGTTGTGTTGAGATAATGTGTTGCTTTGCCCAGTGTTGCTGCTCCTGGCAATAGCAGTGGGAGCTTGCAAAAGACACCATATGAAAAAAGGAGGCGGACTTCTGGTAGGGGTGTCAGATGATGATATCCGTGACAACGTCTTCAACTATGACGAGCAGGGTGGAGGAGAGGAGGATGAGGTGAGACTACATCCAGCTGGTGTCAAATCCAACCAACACATCATCATGAGATCTGATTTGAGATGCAAAAAGCTTCTCATAACATCAAAATCCATTTTGTGTGTGTATTAAAGCCACAATAACAGAAATAATAAAGTCTTCCCTTAATGTTGTGGTCTCTTTTTGAAGAACGTGTTCAACATTGATCTGCTGAGGAACCCCAGTGATATTGTCCCATCGCCATCACCCTACGCTTCTCCAGTATCTGGTTTGCCAAGGGGGAGACAGCCGCTCAGGAAAGATGCTCCACACAACCTCCCCTCGCCCACTTACCCACGCAGACCCCCTGCTGATCCCACTGACATTGAAGACTTCATCAATGATGTACGTCAGCTTGTTATTCTGTCGAACGCTTCCTCTTGTTTTACTGCTTGGTGCTCACTGCGTTTTACATCTGAAGCGGTTTTGAATGATCCTTGATTTGATGTTCTTGGAGATGAATGGCAGTCAAAGAATAGCTGCCTTTATAAGACTCAGCACTATCTCTCAAATTAACACAGCTTATTATCCTTATTACATGAATATGATTTGATAAAGAATGTTAGCAAGCTATTATTATACATTTTCATAAGATAACATCTGTCATTAATTAAGGATGTCTGATCATTGGTAGAAAAAGTAAAAAACAAACATCCCCCAAGAGTTTTATTCTTGTATTGATGCTGACAGTGTTTTCATGCTCCTGTATTGCAGGGCCTGGAAGCTGCTGACAATGATCCCAATGTACCACCCTATGACACCGCGCTCATCTACGACTATGAGGGGGATGGCTCTCTGGCAGGTAGCCTGAGCACCTTGGCCTCGACCAACTCGGATGGAGACCAGGACTATGACTACCTCAATGACTGGGGCCCACGCTTCAAGAAACTAGCCAACCTCTATGACCCACGTTAATGAACCCCGCCCTCCCCCCTTCCCCCCATAGTCAAGTTTTCAACACTGATATGCAGGATGCATAACATGTTTGAGGCTAACCCATTAGCCACTGTTTTTATTTCCTTCCGTCCTTTCCTGAAATTGGTGCTTACATGGTCACAGAGAGTGCTGTCAGGTCATATCCATACGTATGCCATGTGCCCCTATTTTTCAATGGCTTTCTTCAGTGCATTAATTAGGACAGCCGCCCCAGACGTGGCACCATATCATGAAATTGCCTCGTGGAAGCCAACAGATAAAAAGTATGTCAGGTTGAACTTCTGCTACACAGAAGAAAAAAGGCTAGAAGCAACTTAAAGGATTTTTGGTTGTCTTATCGGTTTCCTGTTTGACATCTGTTGCCAGCTCAGTACAGCTGTTTATGTCAGCTGTACTGAGAATCGCAAATGGTACTGGGAATATCTGTATGTCATGACTGTATTTGGTAGTAAGGCAAGTAATATCCACAGATCAATGAATGTAGAGATATTAGAATACATGAGATGTGCAGCTCAAACCTCCAGAAAATGGAGTCAGAACAGCCTCTTGAATGATATGCGCTGGAGTTTACAGCTTACGAGTGAACAAAGCACAAAAAAACTCAAATATCTGGTGAGGCAGGATTTCTTTTTGTGGTACATTACTACCTTTTTATATGACGTGTAAATATAGTGTTATACTTGCTCATACTCTAATGACTTTTGTATTTTTTCCCCTGTTTAATATAACAGTGGAAATGCATATTTTGGCAAACTTCTTAGGTACTTTCACATGCAAAAACATATCTTATTTTAAGCAACAATGTTTTAGTGTGCTTAATTTTTCCCTATTCAGCATATAACAAAACATTTTATTCTCAGTAAAAATAGTATGGATGTATAACTTTTGGTTTTTATACTGTTAATTCTGCAATCATCGAAAAGAAAGAAAAAAGTGTGTATCATCTTTGTGTGGATGTTTTGTAATGTGCTATTTATTTCATGAATGAGGTTAAAAATTGTAAATGTTATCTTGTACCAATCAATGTTGCATTTAATAAACCAGAACAGGCTTTTACACACTCTCTGTGACATGCTTGCTATGCAAGTGTATGAGGAAGTGTGCACATTCATCAATTAAAGACACATTACCTTTTAGAGTTTATCTTAGCTCAAACATTATACAGCTTCATTTGATTTGGGCGCTACCAGTCTTTACCTGTTTCAAAAAAAAAAAAAGTTTCCTGCCATGTCTAAAGCTTCAAATGATGTTCCCTCCTTTAACTGACTTATTACCTACACTAAGGATGTTCCTTTTAATATGGAATACCTGACTGCAGCAAAGATTTTATTCTTTGCAGACAACACTGATTTAGGCAACATAAACAAGCATAAAGAAACAATGGAACGACTGTATGATGTCTACAAAGGATATTAAGCCTTTCAGCAAATCACATGGATTTGGCTGATATGTGAGTGGATTCTTTTCTCTCTTCCCTTCCCATGGTTCCTTCATAAACATGGCCCATTACATTTGACAAACAGTGGTCACATATTTAAATACATTTTATATATTTAATATAATTATTCCTCTTCTCAGTTCAACTTACAGTACTGCTAGGACCTACGGTGTGCGACAGAAGCCTTGTTTGCCTTTGTTCTTTCGTTGCAAACTATCTGCAAAGAAATGTCCAACCTTAAGATAAGTTCACTGCAATCAGTTTATGGAGATCTGCTACATGTAAAAAAAACGCCCATCTGCAGAGCATCTCTGGCACTGTCATGGCAGTCCTGTGAGCTGGACAAGGCACTGGGCAGCGTTCACACAGGGCCAAGGTTGAATTCATCCTCTCCATGCTTTCTGGGAGGCGGTTGGGGCGGGCGCGGCTCATCTTCACCGGTGTCCTGCTTGTCCTTCTCAGCCTCAATCCAGCTCTGTGGGGCGATCATTTTCTTGGGCCCGTGTGGAGGGGGGCCGAGCAAAGCCTCAATATCATCATAGTTCACCACCTCACGCTCGAGTAATGTGTTGGCCAACTGATGAGGACACAAGAAAAGACGGGAGACAGAGAAAAAAAAAGAATGAAAAGAAAGAAAAGAATGCAGCAGAGAAAAAAAACAAACAATGAAGTGCTGTATGTAGATATAATACTTGATCTTGATCTGAAACTATTGTATTTGTGAGACTGGAAGTATGTCAGAACCACTGACTAAAGACGGTAGAGCCTCACCAATATGAGTTTGTCCCGGTTATCCAGAAGCAGCTTTTCTGTACGCCTGTAGGCACGAGCCACCAACATTCTAGCCTCCTGATCGGCCATAAGGAGAAAAAAACACACACACACACACAAATGAACTTCAGTTTATTAAACAGTGTGAACTTTAGGATTTATTCTATCATTATGTATCTATTAGCATTGTGCAATGGTATGTTGTCAAAGTAACAATATGATTGTATTTCCATCTGTGTGACGTGTGTGTCAGCTGCTGCTATTGGAGAGGAAAGGCTGAGGGTTGACTCACATGATCCATCTGCTGCTGGAGCCCCTGGCTGAATGGCCGGCGCCCGATGGCCCCCTGCTCCTCTGTGTCTGGGAAGGACACCTGACCCACACTAGGCGACATGCCGTACTGTTTCACCATAGAGTACGCCACCCTCGTCACCTTCCTCAGGTCATCCTGTGCACCTAACACAGGACAAACACACATAAAAGCATACAGGCATCTATGAGGATGCTAAGCTTATCTAAACGCATGTGTATCAGCATGCCCATGTTTTAAAGGTTTTGGCAAGAATTCAGTCCTTCACTTTTCTATAATGTTTGTCAAAAACAGACTTCAGGTTTCTGTATGTGTGTGTGGATGACTGAGGCTAGGATGTCTGATGTGTGATCTTCCATAGACTCTGTGCAAGCTCTACCTGTAGTGACTTTGTTGAATGTGATGGCCTCGGATGCCCTTCCTCCTAGTGCCATGCACATCCGCTCAAACAGCTGCTCTTTGGTGAACAGGTACTGGTCCCTGGGCAGGATCTGGGCAAATCCCAGGGCAGCGTTGGTCCTGGGGGCAATGGACACCTAAAACACATAACACACACAAACATTTATAATCATTGTCTAACACTGTACATTGTCAACCTGAAGCTACACTACCAACAAACATTACACCTTTAAAATCTGGACTTTTTTTATTTGTAGAGAGACAAGTTTATTTTGTTTACCTTCATGACTGCCTCTGTGTGTTCAAGCAGCCACCCAACCAAAGCGTGACCAGACTCATGGAAAGCGATCACTCTCTGCTCCTCTTTAGATAGGATCTTACTTTTCTTTGCACTTCCTGAACACACACAAACGCACAAACACGAGAAACAGAGGAAACTTAGTGGGTCATAAAATTATACCAGCACAGCACAATGGAGAGATGGAAAATATGCACCATTAAGATAACTGAATACAACACATAAGACAAGGCATGTTTTACAGCTCTATAAAGCACACCCTTTATTACAACCCATTCAACTGGGTTACAGGGAAAAAAGCCAAAGCTGTAATATTGTCTAGTACCTGCAATGACCCTCTCCACTGCATATTCAAAGTTGAATGTATCGATGGACTTGTATCCTTCTCTGGCAGCGTGTAAGGCAGCCTCATTACAGATGTTGGCAATGTCAGCGCCTGAGACACAAGCATACAGACTCATGTACAACAATGTGCTTATAGGCATTATTGGTGGAACTATATAGAAAGGTGTTCACACCAACCTTTTACTCAAAACAAATCAGAGCATATATAATATGCCCTCTAACTCACCACTAAATCCCGGGGTGAGCTCTGCTAAACGAAGGGAGTAGAAGTTTGCTGGCTGTGTGAGCTTCAGGATCTTCAAGTGCTGCTCAAAGATCTCTTTCCTCTCCTAAAGAATAAGTGGTCAACACAGTAACATCTTTGTCATTACTTGCACAAATCTATACAGCTGGTAAACAAAAAGGCTCCTCTTAGGGCACTCTTAATGTACCTGTAAGGTGGGGAGGTCAATGAAAATATGCCTGTCTAGTCTCCCAGGTCTCATAAGTGCGTTGTCCAAAATGTCTGCCCGGTTTGTGGAGGCCAAAACAATCACATGGTCTGTGGTTCCCATTCCTACAAGGAAGATGACATTTGTATTGGAAGGGAGGAATAGAAAAGCTGAGTCTCTCTTCATTACTATGTCTGTTTGAATCTCTGATATCCTACCGTCCATCTCGACTAGCAGCTGATTGAGTGTTTGCTCCTCCTCAGTGTTGGAAAAGCCAGACATGTTAGTGGAGCGCTTCTTTCCCACAGCGTCAATCTCATCTATGTAGACGATGCAGGGGGCCCGGGCACGAGCCTCTTTAAACAAACTCCTAACTCTGGCAGCTCCCAGACCTGTTTACAAACACATACATAAACGTTCATCACAACTCTCAGATGAAACACTGTTGAAACAGTCAGCACACTGCATGTCTATTTACAATACACCATCTTGGACAGCAGCCTAAGCAGTGGCTTTGAGAAAAACAGGAATTCAATTAGCGGAATTGCAAGTTGGAGAGTTCAGTTGTTCATTTAAATTCGGAAGGTCACAGTGTTGTTGTTTTTTTAAACATAAATACTTTAAGTTATAAGTATCAATAACACAGATGTTAACATAAGTTATATCATTGGGTGGAACCACAAGGAATGATGGCAGCTGCTCTTATACACCACAGCTGCATGTGATATATACTTGGTGCTACGTACCAGAACCATGTGATTTGGACTTGAGCTTTGGCCTCATTAACAGTGGAAATCTTGCAATGAACCAGATATAAGTCAAAATATATCTCAAAAGCCTACAATTCATCATCTCACCTCCAATGACTTCAACAAATTCAGACCCTGCCATAGCAAGGAAAGGCACTTGAGCTTCAGTTGCCACTGCCTTTGCCAAAAGGGTCTTCCCACACCCTGGGGGTCCCAAAAGCAATGAACCCTTAGGAACCTTGGCTCCCAGCTGGAGGTATCTTTCTGGGCTCTACAAAAGAGAGCCCCTTATCAGACAAAAAACTTGATACCGTCACAAATTATTTAAATAAATAAATACATACATACAATTCTCAAATACTCACAGATTTCACACTTTCTCCCTCACCTTTAAATAGTCAACAAACTCTTTCACTTCCATCTTTGCTTCATGCATCCCAGCAACATCCTTGAAGCTGACACCCTTTCCAGATTTACCATCAACAATAGTAAACTTGGCCATTTTCAGCTGATTCTGTAGAGAGAGAGAGAGAGAGAGAACGGCATATGAATAGGGAGAATATAGGTGCAGTCTGATTAGATTAAATCAAGAGAAACTTACAAAAGCACTGAATCCTCCTTCTCTGCCTCCCATGCCTGCAAGACGGAAGATGTACCAAAGGATGGCAACCCCAATAGCAGCCATACCAAGGGCATACAATGCACTATGACAAAACATGTAATGGTGAAAGCTGTTAATCACAAGTCCAAGTTTTTGGTACCGGTATTATCCTGCTAATTATAATCAGCTACCACTGGCTTAACAGGTCAACAGTTTTATGTCGTCACAATAAACCACTCACTTTCCAAAGAAACCAGTTCGTCTGTAAGACACAGGTATTCTGTCTTTGTTATCAATGTTGAGCTCCTCCTCAGCTGCGCGCAGCTTCTCTTCAAACTTGTCAATGTTAGCCACCTGCATACGATACATCAGGGCTAACCTCTAGAAACAGAAGAAAACACATCAGTATTCGAACACTGCATAAAAGGTCTGAAAAGCACGCTAAATGAAGCGAGTGGTCAACATACAGGTCTTCCAAAGATGACAGCTCCAGGGTGGAGATAAATCTCCACAATGTCACTCTCAGGGACCACCTGCACCCGGGAGACTTCTCCCTTTGCCAGCATCTCATTCACAAAGTCATTCCAGGATATGTTCCCACCACTGGTGTTGATGGAGTTGAGAACACTCATGATTATTGCAATGATAAAGAGGGTGCGCAGGCGCTCACGGTACATTTGGTCCTCCTGCTCTCGACGTTTCTTCTCCTCTGAGGATTGGATTAAAGATTATAGATTTCCCGAACCCGAACACTCACATTGCTGTTAGAGGACCCAAAACAAGTTAAAGAACTGTTACCTTCATCCTCCTCAGGAGCCTTTCCTTTGCCTCCATCTTTCCTCTCTTTGCGTGACTGAGAGGTGCTAAAGTAATGAAGACCCCCTGACAACAAATGTTTGATACACTAAGTATTGCGCTTCACACCACTGCATACAGTGTCTGAAGATACAACAGACACTCACCTGAAGTCTTCCACAAACCAACTGAGTTGAGAATCTGTTGGTTACCATGTAATGTCCTGGCGAGTCCTAATAATCCAGGATACAACGGTCTGTTGAGCTGCAGAAGTGAATGGATCATTGGACTGTGATTAGACTGACACTGCATAACAAAGAACTGAAAATTTAGACATACGTTTATAGTGGACAGTAGAGAGTAACACATTCAGAAAATTCTTGTTCAAAACAATGAATAATCTTACCTCGGTATAAAATGCTTTCAACTCATGATTCGTTTGTGGAGGTAATGTCACACCTGACTTAGGTTTCCAAGAACATGATTCAAGATTTCGTTTAATGATTCTTCTAGAAAAACTGTAGAGATTTTCTGAGGCATCATTTATGTTACGAGATATCAATGTCCAAACTGGATTTACTTTGATATGCTTACATGACTTGCTATAACGTTGCAAAAGTAACGCTGCCATTGCAACTTCACAGCGAATGTTACCTAACGTTAACTAGATAGCTGTACTTGTTTTCGAATGCATTAGCAAACGCTAGTCGATGACAGTGTGTAGAACGAGCAAATTAAAATATCATCCTTGTAATATTATTTGTTAGTTTAGCCGTGCTAATGTCTGCCCTTGTCATTAGGGCAGCACAGTTCCATAGCTTGCTAACCGTACGTATTGTCGCTTGTCTGTCTGTAAGCTAATCGTTACCAAATAACCGAAGATTTTGTACAGACAAAAGATACAACTCTTGCCCACACTTACACGTGAGCGCAGCTTTGGTTATTCAACGCGAAGTGAGCTGCCGTTGGCCAGCTAAGCAACTTTGCAACCTACAGCTTGGACAGTTTACGATCTCCATCCTCATGCAATATCTTGATAATTTCTGCCAAAATGGTAGATTCTTAGAGTCAAGCACAA
This sequence comes from Tenualosa thibaudeaui, assembly GCA_027481765.1. Classification (NCBI taxonomy): domain Eukaryota; kingdom Metazoa; phylum Chordata; class Actinopteri; order Clupeiformes; family Clupeidae; genus Tenualosa; species Tenualosa thibaudeaui. Next base: position 7,754,201 of record JAIFZK010000006.1, on the reverse strand, counting down.
ACGCCACTGTAAATGAATTCCTTAAAAATGAGTGTTGACCACAGTCATCAAATTAACGGCGGGTGAGTATTAAAAAAACAACAAAGTCAACTCTGAAATACACTCAATTTTGACAGCAACCCCAACTCCAAAATGGTGGCTGAACACAACAACTCTGACGTAATGGGCGCGCCAAGTGAAATCCTCGCGCGGGAAATTGACGCAATATATTTGTGCCACCACCCCTTCCTTCCTCGCTTAGTTTGCTTTTTTCTTTCTTTCTTACTTTCTTTTATTAGACAAAACAAAATATTACAAACAGTAAAACAGTATATTGGTGTAAAAATAAGAAATATTTAGGAAGACACATCAGATAAGACACATTTGTGCACACAAAATTTGACTTTTATTACTGTGTATTATGGCCACATACTGCTTAATAACTATAAGGGTTATGTATTTTAAATGTAGTATGTTGTTAAAATATAAACAAGACTTGAGATGAGAGATTTTTGTTGTTAGAAAATCCAAACAAATCCTCTAGTTTTAGTTTCTTGCTTAAAACTAGCCTAACCAAATGCCTTTGATCAGGAGTCCATGCTATAGGCTTAAACATCTACTACTTACACAACTGAGGTTGCCAAATGAAAGAATGTGATGATTTTAAAGAAAAGATGGCTATACAAAGAAGGATTAATGTAGGCTATAGGCTAAGTACCATGTATATTTATGCTTTTCCTGTTGGTCAATACAGCCAAGTAGCTTACGTCACTAAACTGATGAGTTTACAAAAAGTAATCTTAAAGCATCACTAGTTTGATACTTGACTGAGCCACATTTTGGTCATATAGGGCTGGTGTCCGCCAGGTTTTTTTTTTCTTTTCTTTTCCTTCTTTTTGCTTTCACTTATATTCACATGCACAAAAGTGCTAGCCTAAATAGTGTTATTTTATTTTCCCTTTTTCTTCCTGAAAGACTGATGACGCCATAGTCCTCAGTAAAAAAAATAAAAAGAAATATGTGCTAATTAATGCTGCAAGAGCTGGGTTTGACAATACCAGCAGGTGGTGCTATTGCCCTACTTCAGTCACAGCCACACGTTCATGTGATGTTTACTTTTCATGACAAGGTGTAAAGCACTAACATTAGTTTGCATAATCATTCAAATTCAAGATTGTGGTTTATTGTGACCTCCTTTGCAGTTTGTCAAGCTCTAGCCTAAGTGGTGATATATAATATAGTGAGAAAAGTTAAATCAGGGTACATTCATTCAGTGTAAACCTAAAAGAAAAGCCACATGGTTACATTTTCTTTTTAATTGCTTTTTAAGTTCACTTAAAACGGTTTGGCACAAAACATATGGTAGGCTGCTTGAAATATCCTAGTGACCCATTCATGTTTAGTCATGAGTATGTCAGTAGCCTAATATATTGGTCGAGAATATTGTAAAATGTTGATAACTGACATGTCATCTCTGAAATGACTCAAGTTAGCATAATATATAACGTATTACACTTATACACGGATCATAAAGGACTGATTCAATGCAGAAGAACCATTTGCATTTAACTACTGTGAAGGTGCAATCAAAGATCGTTTTCTACTTACAATTAGAGCATCAGTACAAAGTTGGAAGAGAATGTTGGATATTTTGCAGTAGAGCTGGCAATATTGATGAGAAGCAAACGAGAAGCAAAATAAAAACAATTTGTGATGTCACACAAACGAACATCTATATTGACCAATCCAAACTGAATAGACCCTGTGCTCCGAATCTTATCCAATCACAGGTTGTCTTTCAGTACCGAAGCAACCATAACGCTGTAATGTTGCTCTAAATAACACTGGTTGCCATATGCTGAAATCATAATTTATCCACATTGTTAACTCATTATTTGTACAAGTTACTAATTACAATGCGTGTTTAGCAAAATCCCTACTATGTACGATGGATATTTTCAATGTAACCTCTACATAACTTGTGGACGTTCGATTCACAATGGCGTCATTTTTGTAACCACCCAGATTCAACAGCCAATCAGATTTTGCGTCTCACTTTGTGTGTTCCATTTTCGTCAGCATTGAAGCTAAAGTCAAAGGCCGCTTGGAAACGGTTCGCAAGGAGTTGGTCAGAGAGGATTAAGCCGAAACTCGCTTATGCATTTCTCTAAAAGCAAAACAGCAAGCCTTACATTAAAATTCTGCAACAGTAATGTTTGTTGTGCTTCTTTAGTAGCGATGGAGGGGATATACTCGCGTTTATAATACATCTGTTGGAATCCTGGAAGATATTTTCATCGCTTGGGGTTTTCAGGATTTAGCTAGCCAGCTAGGCTCAAGGTGCTAGCTCGCTAGCCGTGCTTGGTATGACTGTGGACTGAAATGTGTGCAGTTCTTGTCGGATGTCCCTGGACGGCAGCTTACTGAGAAGGCCCCAAATGGGAAAAACAAGCATCGGAGAGGAATGTGAAGTATAAACTTGTAGATGTAGTTCATTTTTGATCGAAGGTAAGACATAATTTTGTAGTTCTTCACTTAAATGCCCCATAACAATCAAATATACGTCTGCGCAGCAAATTAAAGGAAAACTAGCCAGCTAGCTTGTTGGCTAATCATACGCTAGCCATGGTTAAGTTTTTTTTCTTTTATTGTAATGCAATCTCGACAGCAAACCTTTATATTTCAGTCTGGTTTTGGAAGAGTTTAGTTTCAATTTTACAAGATATATCCATAGGTGAAAGTGAAAATGCTTTCATATTATTATGGTGTATTATGACATTAGGTGGCATTAAATATGATTTAAACATGAGAACCTAGTTATGTAGATTATATTATATAGTTGTTGTTAACAGAACTGAACTGTATTGATAACAAACGTTAACTTTGCAGTGTGGTCTGTCAAACCACACAAGCAATTTTGGCGTTGTTTGGGTAGCTTCGACGTAACGTTAACCCAGCTCGAAATAGACTTTCTCTGCAGCGTCTGCTTGATTCCGTGCATGTATGTGTATAAATCCATCTTAGTTTGGGCTCAAGGGTATAATACATGTGAATTTATATTGGTTAATGTACAACCGTTATTTAAACGCTTTGGCAACCCTAAATAGATTGCCAGTGTTGACAAGTATACCCCATGTGTGTTTGTGACTTAACGTTAACCTGATCTTCCTTGTCGACGAGTTAGTTGATTGATTCTAAGAATTTCTACACTATCTGAGTTATAGTAGTCTATAACAACCACCTGAATTTGACACCAATCTTCCAGTGAAAATCTATCTTCGTCTAATAGGCGAGTTTGGAGAATGGTCACACCACATTTAATTCGGTATAAGTAAAGTTGACTATACTGAAGTATTTTAATGTTCAGGAAGTCTGTTTGTTTGCCATAAAACGTTGAAATATACATAGACTGCATATGTAATCCATTGAATTGGTTCAACACATGGCTACAAAATGTTTGGTGAAACAGATTGGTTTCTTTTGTGGGACGCTTGTATCTGACGACAAGTTATTCTGAAACCGGACATTTCTTCAGTAAAGCAATTATGGGAGCTTAGCTAACCTGAGTACAAATTGGCAGTCTCTAGCAGAAGCATGATTTTGAAGAAGGCCTCTCTTATTTTGCCAGCATCATTCGGCAGTGTTCCTTTCTCTTGAGTTCAAAGTTTTAGTGGTGCAAACATCCCTGGACTTCTCATTTTCAACGTTAAACACCAGGTTTTACTATGGACATCTTGTGCTTTTTGAGAGTCAGATGATTTGGTATCAGTTATGTAGATAGACTGATATAATAATGCTTTGTTGTTTTGAAATCCTGTACTACTGATTAGACATCATTCCTGTCTTGTTGGTTAATGAATGAGGCAGAAATGATGAAGGCAAGGGAGCTTGCTTGCTTGTGTGCAATCAGATGGCTTGTGATCTGAAGGAAAGTATTTGCCTGTACTGTTGGTGCAGTAGCAGTGCTGGGGAAAAGCACTGCAGCACGCCTGCCTGCTGTATTGCTTTGCAGATATTGCTAGTGCAGCTTGGTTCAAGTGTTTACCTTGAAACTGTGCAAATGCAGCAGTGCAATTGAAGAGAGGCCTCTTGTCTTTCTGTTGTATTTGTTTAATTTCAGTAGGAGATCTCATTTCTTTTTTCTCTCTTTCTTGGTTTCTACATCCTGCCCCGTTCGCATGTTTTGCAGACACACACTGTGAGCCGTTGCAGAGGGAGTTTTCACTTTTTACGTTTTTGGGGTGGGTTGCAACAGCGCTCTGGCATGGGGCTTGAGTTTTGCAAAAGCCCAGTGCCTGCCCTGTAACCCCTGCCCTGTGTCTGGTTCTCATCATCCCTAAAATGGACCCTTTTTCTGTGTCCCCTCTGTTGCAAATAGGAATGCAGGAAATGGCCTTAGTGTGGAGGTCAAAGGGTCATCTGCTCTGTTATTGGGATGTGGAGGTTCTTAGCGTGTTCCTGTTCTGCACTGCATACTTGTAGTCTTGTGCCTCTAGCCAGGTCAGCACATGCCCAGGTAGCCTGTAGCAAAACTGAATTAGGGTTTTCCCCGTGTTGGCACGCACCAGTCTTTGTGTGTCTTTGGCCTTGCATGGCTTATGCTTAACCCCTAAATGGAGGCCCGGCCATGGTGTGGGTTTTGATTGCTTGCAGAGTTTGAATAGTGGAAGCTGTGCAGTGAAGCACAGTAACATGCTGTTCCAACAGGTGGATTGAAAGCACATTTTGTGGGATTATCTTCTCAGGTTTGTGAATGTGATGATGTAATTGGAAATCTCAAGAAATCCAGTGCAGTTTGTGTGATGTTTTAAGGTAAACATCATGTCATAAACAGAATTGTAGCTAGCCTAATGTTTGTCATCTTGGAAAACCACTAATTGCATTGGCTCTGGTGATCCTTTTGTTTCCAGACCTCTGCCCTGATATTACTTAGATTAGTCTGCAAACTCTTAACTGGAAAGGCTTGGTGGGAAGTGGGATAAAGAGGAAATGCTTTCATTTTTAATTCTGGCTTTGATACTGGACCTCTTCTGTAACAGTGTTGCAAGAGCAGTTTTACTACTGTTGTTCGAGTTGAACCCATTCACCAGCAATATGATGTCGACCAAAGGTCACTAGCAACATGAATTACTCTGTGAGGGGGAAAAAAACCAAGAGCAAAGTTTCAATACCCCAGCGAAGGAAATTAAAACATGCAAGATAGTGGGTCTAGCCTACACCTGTGTGCCAGCTTTCAAAGTTTTGTGCGAGGACGAAGTCTGAAAAAAGAAATGCTTGCATAATGTGCCCATGCCACATCAGCAGGGGTATATTTAAACGACTAGCTCTGCTGCAGGTCCTCTGAGGATGTCTGGCCACATCCAAATACTCTTCCTGTTTTTGAGCCTCTGCGGAGCTCAGTAGCCTGTCAGTGCATGCAGGTCTGCACAACAGTTGTTCTCATGACACTTTTAAGTGTCTCTACCTGTGCAATAGAGCTGCTCTAGCGCCTTTGCCTGGGCCTAGCCTTTTTTTTTCTTCTCTTCTGAAGGGCTTGTGTGGTCGCTTGTTTACTTGATTTTTTTTTTTCTTCAACGCCACATGGGTTATGCATGGGCAGGTTGAGGCCTGATGTTTTTTTTTTGTCTGTAGGGTGAGAAACCTACCTGACCACAGTCTTCGGTGCAAAAGCTAGATAGGCGTTTTTGTGCCACCAGAACATTAGGCTGCCATGTCAGCTGTACCATACGTGACCTGAGGAACATGGGATAGTGGTGGACTGGCACCGCAATGGCTGTCCACAGTTCACATGCAGCACCCATTCAGCAACACTTGCCTTGCTCGGTCTTGCCCTGAGGTCTGGATGAGTCCCTTGGCTCGGTAGCTAATGCTGGTGCAATAATAGTGTTGTGAGGACTGAAGTAACCTGTGTGTGACTTCAGTGGCTGTAATTAGAAAGACAGGGCGAGGAGGAGGGGGGCGGGTGGTGTCAGCCAAAGTAGTAGGCTAGTACAGGCGGTGTTGTGCTGTGCCACAGCCGCCGCAGTGAGCCTCCACTAGCTGTTGGGCAGCGTTTGACATGCTGCTGCTCTCCTCCCTCGTCCACCTCCGCAGAGCCCAGGCTCGAGGGCTGACGAGCCTGTAAACAGGAACAGCCTTTCAGTGCCATGTCTCTCTCTCTCTGTCTCTCCTTGTCCAAGCTAGCTTCTCTCTCCGGAGGTGTAAATCTTTTATAGCTGCTGCTCACCCCTCCCCCACCCAATCTCCTTACACAGTCAAATGCCGTTTAAACCCCTTTTGAAATCCAGCCCATCCCCCCTATTCTCCAAGCCACATACTCCTTCATCAGAGAGGGCCAATTGAAGTCCAGCTAGCTTTTGCCCTTTTGGGTGCTTGTTTACAGCTAATGTTTTTGTACTCTTGTTTTTATTAATATCTGAGGCTTTTCTCTCTCATCCATCACCCAGCAACCAGTGTGACTTGGTTCCAGTCGGACTGATAAAATAATTTTATTATTGGGCTATGTGTGTGTGTATATATATATTTCATTCCTCTGCCTTGAGCATCAAAGCCAATGCGAGGTTCACTCCTTTGCCTCTTCTGCAAATTTAACTGTGTGCTGTTACTCCCTGGTCCCTTTTGATCTCTTCCCTCTGAGGTGCTCTTGAAGCAGAACGCCTTTTAAAGCTCTGCCCTTGTGTGTGAAACTCAACTAGGCTCGCGCCCGTGATTCTTTGGCCCCCTTACAAAGATTTAACTGAAATCAACAGAGAGAGGTGGAATCACTCGGGCCCCAAAGAGTGTATGCACATATATTTTTTTGGCTTTGACTTGAAGTTGAGGCTAATGTAATGTTGGCTGTGGGCTGGACAGCTGTGTGTGAATGGGGGGGATCACAGGAAGACTAGTGTGTGCTCTTATCCCCTACACACAACCACAGACAACAGTTGGTGTTTTGATGGGGCAGGAGGGAAGCCTGGTTTAAGCTCTGCGCCTTTAGGGACAGGGGAATAGAATTGCTTTGCTCTGAGCTGTGTTGTCACGCACTTGTCTTCCCTTTCTCGAGTCACTGCTTATAAGAGAGACAGAGAGAGAGAGAGAGAGAGGGATAAAAAACAAACTAGTCCCCCCCAGTCCTGTCCCTCTTTTTTTCACTTGCTCTCTCCCCTTTTTTTCTAAACTGTGTAGACAGGTGGCCTTAGCCATGGCCAGAAGGACATCTGTGCTGTTTACTGCTCTGTCTGCACCTCCTGCAGTCTGAACAGGAGTCAACACGGCCTCCGCTCTGCATTCATGCGCTCATTCGTTCCCTCCCTGCATTTCAAACATTCTCCCATGCCCAGTTTTTGCTAAGCTGTGTGGTCCCTCTTGCTTGCTCTCTCTCTCACTCCCTTGCAAGTCCTCAAGACTGAGACTCAGAAGTAGTTGTTATTTTGGATTTATGTAATGGTACTGCTGTTGCTCTCTCTCCCTCTACCCCCTCCCACACTCACTCAGTCTTTGTCCACCCCTCCTCCTTCCTGGTTGTGATGACTGGGGTAGTTTGGGATGGGGGGGTGCTGCTGCTGCTTTGGCTGAATCTCAATCACTGAGAGTCTCTAGCTGAGTGCCGCTGCTGTCCTTTTGATGGGGCAGCTGCAGCCATTCACCCGGCCCCATTTCTATTGAAATGCACTGACAGGAAGGGGGGAGGGGGAGGGGTTGATGGGCTGGCCTGGGTGCTCTATGCGTGACTGAAAAGCATACCTAAAAGCAAAGGACCAAAAGAGAAGACACACACACACATACACACACATGCAAGGGGGCAGGGCTGGAGAGCTGGCTATATGATGGCTCTGTACATAGAGCACAAAAGCCTTTAAGCACATCCCTTTGACCAGCAGCAGCAGCAGCATTGGTATACAACTCTCTACCTCACGCTGCGTGCCTGCATGCTTATATTAAATTGAACGTGAAATGCAGTGGTGAAGTAGAAATGCGTATGAGGAAGTTCCATCGTATGTAAACAAACAGTTGCATTGTGTTTATGTTGTCATAGTACGGCTAGACATGATGGCCAGTGTTTGTGCTTTTCACTGATATGGTAGGCTTAGTTTTGGCAGAGGTAAATTATGGTGATATCAAAGACATTGTTTGTGCTCTTTGCATGTAAGTAAATTTAGGTTTTGGCTGTGTGCTTGTCACCATGAGAAACCATGGGGTTTGATATTAGGCTACTCTTTCCAAGTGTAGGAATGGAGAATCGAGTAGAACTGATAATCAAATGCTTCAATCCACTGGTAATGTGTGACTGACATCAATTCCTCTTATTGGTGCTGCCATGGTCAATGGTCTCTGAAAGCAAAACTGAAATAGACAACATAGTTTACCTCATTCCAGGGACAAATCTGCTGTTGTGACCACCATAGTAGAGCAGGCTACATTATAGGTCTGTGTGTGTCTGTGTGAGATCCTATCAGTTTGCACCCTTTACTGAGTTTTTGAGGTCAGAGGGGTATACTACAAAGCAAGGTTACTGGCTAAACAACAGATGCTTCGTGCAGTGTTCTTTTGGGGGTCAGTGGTTACTCCCAAACCCGGGTTAACCAGTAACCTCGCTTCATAGTATTGGCCCCAGGTGTGTCTGGTTCAGAAAACTTGGACTTAAGTTTGCCATCTTAAACACTTTCCATATCCTTCTACTGCCAGTATGTGAAGTGATTCTATTCTTGGCCGATGCAAGGCAGCCCCAGATCTTGCCAGAATTTTCCACTCTGAACGAGAGTGGCGTTGGGGCATTAGAGCTGGAGAAGGCTACGCAGACATTTGCCACCAGAGCCTATTTAAAGCTCCAGCAAGATTCTCCAGAGGCTTGGACCAGAGCTCGCCCTTCAGGTGTCCTACCCCAAAAAAAGACGGGGAGAAAAAAAAAAGCCCTGCCCAGTACCTACTTGCTGCCACAAATCACACCAGGACAGTTCATCAAGGCCAGATTATGTCGAGACATATGTATTTATCTATTTCTTTCTGCCCAGCAGCAAGCTAGCCAGCCACAGAATGTGCTGGTCTGGCGGAGCATAAACTGGTCAAACAGTAGTTTATTCGCTTTTCACAAATGGAATTTGTCCCGTGCTGATCCAATGTAGAGATAGCTTGCCATGGCTTGGATTTACTGCTGTGTTTTTGAAAGCTCGCAGGGTGCTCAAGAAGAACGCCAAAATACTGTTGGAAGGCTTCTCTGCCGTGTAAGGTTTCTCGTTTTTACGTGCCGCTTGAAAGGAAGACTGGCATGATGGACTGGGGTGGGGGGGGGGTTAATGAAGGTGCATCAAAATAGGAATATGCTGAGATCAAGCGAGTGATTGTGCAGCCCTTTTCTCATTTTCTTTTTTTCACACCATTGTATTTGGGTGTCGGCTAGGTTTCTTGCTTGTGCTGCTGTTATAGCAGCCGTCTATTCAGACCAGCACGACATGAGAATAGCAGATTTTTATCAGGAGCCCCTGTCTGTCTGTGCCTGTGCGTCTGTGCCTGTATGTTCGTGTGTTACAGGCCTAAATATGTGTGTGTCTGTCTACACTGTCTTTTGTCCCACACACATCCTGTAAGGTAAGGGCTACTCATCCTGCCTGTCCCACATTGCTAGGGGTGCTTTTTATAGAAACACTGCCTTTTCTGCTGTATGTGGGACAGAATTTGAGATGATTCCCCCCCTCCCCCACTCTGTTTAGGTATGCATGCTCATGATTTTTCACCCCTCTCTCTCTCACGCTTACAGATTTAGTCATTAGTGGCCAGAAATGCGTGGAGACTTAAGGAGTGCCTGAGCCAAGAGTCTTTGAAGGAAGTAGTGCGCAAGAAAGAGATGCTCCCGTCATGTGTGCGACGAAGAGCAGCCCCACTTTTTCGGGTGTGTGTGTCTAACCATTGCTTCGGTTGTGGCCACTCGGACTAGTAATTTCTGAGTCACACGTGCTAAATCTTAAAATGTTCTCCAGTACTGCGCTTTTCCACTGGTGATGGGCAAAATGGTAAACATTCGAAGCCCCGGCTGAACGCTTCCATGCTGTGCGCGAATCGGCTCGACTGCAGAGGCCAAAACGAAGGCTTCCTTCTCGAGCCAAACACATCACAGCAGAACTAACTGTCTTTCATTTCAAGGGCCTCCTCCTGCAGGCTGTTTGAAAAGAGCTTTCGTCTAGATACAAGTCCAATTCATCAAGCCTAGGCAAAGGCTGCCTGTTTGTCTGTGAGCTGATGCTACTTGCTAGCCTGTTCAGGCTCCTTCACTTGACATGGCACTTTCAGGGTCCTGCCTGCTAACCAGTGGCCTGACCAAATTTGCAAGCTATATATAGCCAGTCACTCGTACATTATGGATGTTCACATCATGAATAATTAAGCTGTGTGTAACTGGGGTTGGGGTGTTGTGGGTATTTTTGGAGCGCTAAACAGCTTTAAAGATGGAGAATGATGGTGCTCGGGTCAACTTTTTTTTTTTCTTCGACCCACGGCAGCAAAGCCGACCAGACAGTCTCTCACTCACTCACACACACACACACACACACACACACACACACACACACTGAAGGAACATGTGTGTTACTGTGTAGCTGTCCTATTGTACTACTAGTGCTGCTGGCTGAACACCACCAGTCTTCTTTGGGGAACGGAGTGCTTGTTTTCTCTCAGAGCTGGCCGTGGCAGCCTGTGCACCTCTGCGTGCCCGACTCTAGTTCCTGAGGAAGTGGAGCAGTGAGGGAAGTTAGGGCGTTGGAGCTAACCGTGTCTCTGGGTTTCCCTCTGAGTCAATCTGACTCATGTGCATCTACGCTGCAGTAACGGTTTGAGCGGGACTCGCTAACAACAGTTCACCTCTTGCCCACCCCACCCCCCCACCTTCCTCTTCCAATTCCTCCCTTTAGCCTGTTTCCAGGTACTGCTCACCTCTGTGACTCTGAGTCACTCTGAGATTAACTACATAAACAACATTAGCACATTGACAGAGGTGTAGGTAATTGACATTGCGTAGGTCAGATGAGTGGGATGCTTTGCACTGGGTGATATTTGCAAAAATGGTTGAGGATTTGCTGTAAGAATTAGGACTCTTGACTGGAGATGGGTGGCACTGAGACAATGTCTTGTTTAACTGCTGAACATTGCAGGAGTCAGTAGACTTTCATGTATCTATTATTGTTGTGATTGTTTGAAGGTTTGTGCTGGGTGATGGGTTTAAAGGCTGACCGGTAACATTGGTGGTCATTTTAAGGTCTCATGTTTGTGTTCAGTGAGCTACTCATTAAGGTCTGTCATAGTTAAGAAAGGTTATTTTCTTTTTTCCAATTTTATGTTAGAGAGTGAGGCTAGAGTGTGAGGCTGCACATATTCAGTGTCTGTAGCCTATTTGGCAAGAATCAAGAGTCCTGTGGAGTGTGTGTGTGTGTGTGTGTGTGTGTTGGTGTGTGTGATTATATATGCATGGATTTCAGATGAAATTACCTGGTTCTCTCCAGGCAGAAATTGTCAGGCAGCTCTGTTTTACTATCTTCTGCGCTCGTCTGTTTCTCAATCTCTCTCTTTTTTTTTCTCTTTTTTGCTCTAAAACCCTGCAGAGGTTTCTACTAGCCCTCCCTCCCTTGCCTCGCCTCGCCCTCCCCCTCTCTCTGTCTAATTTCCATTCCATTTGGATGTTTCCCTCTTGTGCTACATCCTCCCTGTGACACACTTCTTTCAGGCCTCGTCGCGGCAGTCCTGGAGTTGAATCATTAGGCTTTTCCACGGCACCGCAAATGGGTTATGTTTGCGACACCGCCAGGTTGTTCTTCCCCTGCTCTCTTGTACAGCCATTATTGTAAAACACAGTAGCGACAGTAGAGCACTTGCTACCTTATTTCCTATTTGAAACGCTACATCAGTGCTCTGGCTCGCTAGATGGATGTCACTTCGTCTTCCATCTCAAGTTGCATTACAGCACGACCTGCTGCATTTTAACAGAACAAACCTGGGCAGTGTAAATGATGAGCGAGTTGTGAAGCATAAACTGGTGGTTTATGGTGAGAACAACAGCAACTGGAGCTAAGGTAGAGAGGGGAGGAGCACTCATCAGCTGTGGAAATTGCTGTGCTGAGAGAAAGAGAGTTAAGATGGTTTGTGTTGTCGTCAGTGTTATGAGTGTCATGACCATAATAACCAATAACCATGTGTTTCCATAGTAAACACCCAGACATCCCCCAAAATAATTGTCTGTCTATATATGTGTGTGTGTGTGTGTGTGCGTGTGTGCGTGCATGTGTGTCAGCAGAGCATCAGCCTAAAAAAAAAAACTAGAAACAAATGAACTTGAAACTTGGCATATTGAATATGGGTCCATTAGTGTGTATTCCTAGTTTACATAGATCATAACACTGTGCATGAATGCCATTTAGTTTCTGTAGCTGTCTTTGGTTTGCAGTTCCGTTTAGGCCTATGCTATTGATTGACTGTAGTCAGGTATTCAGTGTTCAGATGGTAATCTGTAATCGTCTAGAAACATAAGAGATAAGCTACTGTGTTTTCATTGTGCAGCCTTATTGGTTTTTAATGATTTTAGATAATGAAATACTTTAAGATATACATAAGATTTTTGGTGATGAGTAGAGGGGATATCTGGTCTGCAAAATAGAAAGGGTGCGACAGGGAATAGATTATCAATTCATTAGTGAGTTTGCTCATCACTACTGAAAGCATTCTGATTTGAATTGATGTTGGATATATAATGTTTCCACTAGTTATTGAAGAACCTTTAATGTCTTGTCCTGTGGTGGTTCTGTTCTTCTGTTCAAGCCTCTCCCATCTTCTTCCAGTGCAGAAATCCAAAGTGCAGCATAGATCATTTTTGTGTTTTATTTTAAAATGGGCTCGCTGTGGCAAGAGTCTCAATCCCAGGAACACAATAACAATTTTGATCCTCATCTTCTGCCCTGACCAGAGTTGTGTTAAACAAGAAATGAAGTAGGCTTGGAGAATAAGTAACCCACACACATGGAAACAACAGTGTCATGGGCGGCCCCAGTGAAGAGAAACAGAGAGAGAAAGCGAGTGCGTGAGCGAGCGTGTTAAAGCAGGGGGAGGCAGGGGGCCCTTATTAAGGGTTTTGTCAGCGCTGTAATGACAGTGCTGTCAGATCTGGCTGCCATCCATCTGTAGGGATGTATGTCCGGACTGTGTGAGCAGGAAGCCCAGTCCATCTGTGTGCCACACACGCGCACACACACACACACACACACACACACACACACACACACACAGACAGACAGGCAGAGGGAGAGAGGAAATGGAGAGCAGAGGAAATGCAGGAAAGACTGCTCTTAGTGGCCACAGCCTAAGGGAGTGATGGCTCTGTGTGTGTGTGTGTGTGTGTGTGTGTGCGTGCGTGTATGATCCATGTTGAACGTGAGCCCCACCAGCACTTTGATCCTCAGCTTGGCAGAGGTGCACGTTAATGTTTTTTTTTTTTTTTTTTTTTTTTTTTTTTTTGTCCGTTCTGACACCAGAGATTTGGTATGAAGCCCAAATGATGCTGTGGCCATGTTTGTGTCGTTGGCTCCTGGAAGAATAAAAAATGCTCCTTTTTTCAACTTTGCCAAGGGCAGCTCGCAGTATGCTCCCCACCCCCTCCCCACACACACACACACACAAGCACGTGACCCCATGCACCCACACTCAACAACACGACCCCCCCCACCTGTGTATTGGCTGGACTGTAATTCTGCTCTGGCCCTTAACTCATGCAGATGTGATCCTTCTGAGCCGACAGCTTTCCAATGAGCAGCAAATGAGAAACCCTGGAGGGAGTGATGGTGGTGGTGGAGGAGGGCTGGATGCGGGGGTGGAGAAATGGACTTGCGTCGGGAGGGGTGATGGTGGCAGGCAGGCTGACACTTTGGAGCTGGGTGGCTCTTGCTCCTTACGCTGCTGGCGGTTGGAGCTGACACCCAAGCCACAGCAGGAGATGGGGGTGGGGTGGGGTGTCTTCCTCTTTAATGATTTAAAGAAGACCACCATTACACACACACACACACAGACACACAATCAGAGTGCTGGCAGCACTCCTGTGTTGCTGGCTTCAGTCTTTGACTAGAAGTGTGTTTTGCAGTGAAGAGCAGCATCAGGCTCTACAGAGGTGTGGGATTCTACAGTGATTCTATGGGCCTGATCCGACCCCATCTTTTGCTATTTCCCTTCTTGTGTCTTCATCAGCACCTCTGTCATAACACACATCTCTAGCCAATGATGCATGGGGCAACAATGTTGCTGGGTAACCAAACAGATGGTTCCATGTGTTCTGATTGGACAATCATGTATTTGCCTACAGATGGTTGTACTGATGACTGAATGGTGATCTCCCCCTAACAAAATGGTTGCTCAATATCAATGGCAATGTACCATAACAACAATACTAAGGTACATTACCCAGCAGCATTGCCTTAAAAAAGGAATTGTATATCATCAGTTCTACTCATCATCCACCTAAGCTGCTGTCAGTGATGTCGCCAGTGTCTTCAGGTAGGGAGTGGCTGGCCGGGTTGGTGTGTATAGAGCTCTTGCATTATCTGTGTGCTTTGTGCACCCTCGATTACCAGCCTCGCCCCCCCCCCCCCCACACACACACACACTGCTTCTCTCCTACCATCATTGCCGTGGAAACCATATGCCTGCTGCTTATGCTGCCATGGAAACCAAGAGTGGTAAACAAAATGCTTGAGGAACAGACAGGTGTTTTTATTATTACCGTGTGCAAGCGAGCAGCTAAATGAGCAGTCCTCATGTTGGTAAAGCCCAACGCATCTGATTTGACCATTTAACTTCCAGTCAGTTCACAAAGCAAATATGGTTAAACTGCCTCTTTTTTGCCCCTTAGTTAAGATTATGGGTTAGTCATGATTTAGCAATTCTCTATAGCCCTTCCATGCTAGTCATGGCTTATCAAGGCTTGATTGCCTGCTTCATTCTGTGGATTTAGTAACTATATAGGTATTTCTAGAGTAGCATTTTGCTGGTGTTGTCTGTAAGATTGTAGCCTCTATCTTGTCGCTTATATCTTATTTCCTTATCTAATGTGCCTTCCTCATAACACCCTTGCCTTCATATTGAAGTGCTTATACTCTCTCTCTCAGCCTGCTCCCTGTCCTCTGCCGCTCATCAATACTCAATACTATTATTTTACAGCCCCCACCTCCTCTCTCTCTCGCTCTCTCACTCCCTCACTCTCTCACTCTCTCTCTGTCTTTCATTCTCTCTCTCTTTCTCTTTCTCTTTCATTCTCTCTCTGGTCTGCATTCGGTGGCCGTGGCGATGCACCACTCCAGGCCTCTGCAGTCTTGCTCATCCCAGAATCTTAAGTGTGTGGGAGGGAGGGGGGTGGTGGTAGTGGTGAGAGAGATGAGGAGGGGGGTTGGTTGGCAGTGGTTGGATGGTTGGGGGAAGGGTAGTAGTTCACCCCTGTGTATGTGTGACTCAGGTTTTTTTTTCCTCCCTCTTTTCCTGGTGATAAGCCTGCCGTTTTCCCACCTAGCAATGTCTGCTAACATTCTCAGGCACAAAAGAGTTGATATTAAATGGCTGAAATGTCCTCCTACCCACGCGAGTCCTTGTGCCGCACACACAAATGTCTGTTGGTGCGATCGAGGTCGTCTGATTGTGTGACTATCTCACGGCCAGTGTGCCTCTATTATTCACCAAATGCAAGCTCACATTACATGTCAATAGCTATTCAGAAAAAGCTCACGAAGATGCCATCCTTCATGAGTGAGTATTGTAGCTGGAGCAGGGTTGCTTGAAGCTGGCTTATTTCTTCCCTTCCTGCTGGACTGCACAATGCTGTGCTGGAGAGTTTGCCTTTCGACTAATGTAATTCAGACCATAATCATGCAAACAAATAGGCCAGTAGTATGTTGACTATGTGAAATAGACTATTTGTGTTAATATGAGTAGGTTGTTCACATCACTGTCAGTAATATTTCCTTTCAAAGGCCGGTGAGACTTTTGTTATAGTCTGATACAGACTACAGAGGTTTCAATAATTTGCACAAAACATGCAATATCAATATAAGCACTGTACACATGTGTAGGCTAACTAGCCTAGCTGCAGTAATGTACAAGGCTAGTTTGGTGATCTCAAGCACTAGTTTATTAACAGATACTTCTGGCTGAAGTTTTGTGGTTGTGTGCACTGTAGTGATCTAAATATATTTCTTTTATGTGGTGGTGTGTGTTTGCTGGTGTATTATTTGCTTTTTGTAGTGCTATAATTGCATTTGCATTGATGCACTATGGTTTTAATGTCACTGGCTTGTCTAGATAAAAATTGACTGTTGCACTCTGCGTAGGCACAGTGTTTTTCTTTGAAGTGGTCGGCTACTGTGCGTTTTGCTGTAACAATACAGACAATAGCTGCTGTGTCTTATTTGGTTGGATTCTCCAAAAGGAGGCAGTCCTTAATGAGACACACGTCTCAGATTAAGGCCAGTGTTTGAATTTCTTGGAATGTTGCTCTTCTCCCCTCCCCTGTGCCGTCCAGAGTGCTAGTTACCTTGACAACTGGAGAGTGTTGGGTGTTTGGCGAGCGGGAGCTCAGCATGGCTGTGCCGTTGAACAAACAGCGCTGGAAACTGTGTCAGGAGTGGTGCAGATTCTCAATGCAAGCAGAGCTGTCCATTGCTCATATATCCTCTTCTCTCACACACCATCTGCCCCCCCCCCCCCCCATCCCAGTTAAATGAACCCCCCCCCCCCCCCTTCTTTTCTTTGGCTGCTCTGGCTTCATCCGTTTTCTGTTCTCTCTGTTTTTCTGTCAACAGTATTTACACCACTCCCCCATGCCTCCCTCCTGTTTTTCTTCTCCCTGTATCCCCTCCCCTCCCCCTTTGTGGCATTTACTCCCCCCCTCCATTCCTCCTGCTCTTGCACTCTGTACAGCAGTGCACTGACCAGATGGACAGATCTTGTCCTGCAGTGGCCCTTTGCTGATGCTGTGTCTGTCTGCCTGCCTGCCTCCCCACCCCCACAAGTGCTCACGCACACATACTCCCAGGGGCCTGGACGGGGGCTGGTGGCCGTGTTGCAGACGCCTGATCTGACCTGCCACTCGGGCTAATGCCTGTGCCGTCTCCCCCCATTTACATCTCTGGGTCGGGATTTAGTTTGCTAGCTGCTACCATGTTGATGTTTTTTAAAACCAACGTGTGGATCCTGTATAGGGCAGTGTTATTTTGACCTCTTAGATTTAGACTTATTGTCCTCTATAGTATGCATTACCACACTACAGTTCATTTCAGTTGTGAAAAGTAAAAGATGTCCGCATGTGTGATTTTACTCTTGTGTTCTTTCTAATAAGGACAGGCGTGTTTGTCCATAGCTCAGATCTCAAGCCTACTGTCATACTCACTCACTCATTCACATTCAGTCATGCATTTTCTCTCTTTGTGCTCAACAACAAGGAGCTGCATGCATGCAGAGAGTGGTTCTGGCTGTGGCCAACAGCAGCCAGGCTAAGAGGTTAGAGCCACGTGGTGCGGAGTGTCCCCTGGCTCAATTCGGAGGCCATTTTTAATATGCCTGAGTGCGACGTGCTCTGGCTTGGCATACACCCTGCAGAAGGCAGCCTGATCAATAATGTAGATGTTTTTGAAGAGGAGCACAGTGCAACAGCAAAATCTCTCTGTCTCTCTCTACCTCTACCTCTACCTCTCTCTCTCCCTCTCTACCTCTCCCTCTCCCTCTCTCCACCTCTCCCTCTCCCTCTCTCCACCTCTCTTTCTCTCTCCACCTCTCCCTCTCTCTCTTTCTCGTTTCCATCTCTCCACTTTACATCTCTCACACTCACATACACACATGCTGGGTGCACACACACAGTTCCCCCGCCCAGTGTCAGGTTGCTCTCTGGTGTGTTGAGCAGATTGGATTGCTGAATAGAATTTGCTTCAGTAGGATATTACAATAAGTCTGAGCGTCACTGCTGTCGCTGGCTTTGCCTCTGCTGCTCTCTCTGCAGCCGCTGTTGATACTTGATGCTTGAAATGCAGCAGCCTTGACTCTGGTTTCTGTCACATGAAGCCACCGCCTCGTCAACTTGTTTTATTGTGTGTGTGTGTTCGTTTGTTCGTTTGTTCATGTTCATGTCTGCTGAGCTGTTTGGCTATTGTGAAGAAGTTGACATGTTACAAAAGCTCAATTAGCTAAAGCTGACTAAAATGGTTTTGTGTTAGGTATATGCGTTGATTGGAATCATCATTGTTGACTGTTTTGTTGTTGCTGATTTATTTATTTTGCTATCTTATACAGTCTTTAGTCTGGTGGGTTCTGTCGGAGATAAAAGGAGTTGGTGTGTCTTCATATGCAGAAAAGAGGCTGTGTGTGTGAGTGAAAAATTACGAGAGGGAGCAAGGGGGTGTTTGGCAGGGCGAGGTGGGGTGGGGTGTCGTCTCCATCTCGTACCCCAGCTCCAGAGGCCTGATTTCCCAGATAACTGGAGCTGGCTGCTGGATGGTGGAAATGGTGGTGCTTCCTGTAATCTGCCACCCTGGAGACTAGTGAGGGGCAGGAGCGTGGTGTGTGTGTGTAAAAAAGGAGAGAAATCGAGGGAGAGAACGAGAGAGTGAGGCAGGCGGGATAAAAGATGGCTTTGCCCTCGGGCGAGCATTAGAGTGCCGGTCTCCTCCTTAATCCCACAATGCCCAGCGATGCCCCACATAGTGTCTGTGGCCTGAACGTGCACAAAAGCTCCAGGTTCGACTCGGGCTGCAAAACACAGAGAGAACGCATACAGCACTGCACACACAACCCGGACTTCCCTGAAACAACACACACACACCAGCCTGGCCTTCTGTTTGCTTAACGTCCTGATTCAGCTGCGTTAGCACCAGACCAAAAATACACACACACACACACATACATACATATGTTCACACACTTAGGCCTACTTTCACACACAGTCTGTTTGTTTACTCAAAGTGACAAACACACAGGTAATGCTGCTAGTAATACACATAATTGTAGAAGTTTTGGGTTATTGTTCAATTTAAAGACTTATAGTTTGGCACATTAATTTGTCTGTCTTAACATTATGACCTGTCTGCTACTGCGACCTGCTGCTGTGAAAATGACACCATTTTGTTTATTGTGTAACCAGCTCCAGCCAGTGGTGCTGGTTTATTTTTTGAATTGTCTTTGTCAGGAGTGACGAGCACTGATGGAACATCACCACAGAGTTGCATGTGTAGTGTGTTTCTGTAGGGCTCGGTAATTATTGCGAAACGTGACTGTAAAGCTGAAGCTATTAAAGTTCTGGAATGCAGGTGGAATTCTTTGGCGATATTGCTGCCTTACCTTATGGCCAAAACAAGAACAGCTGTAGCTGGTAGTTTAGGCAACTCTCTCATTCATGGCTTGGGTAGAAGTTTTCTGGAGTGATTCAGGCCCTGATTGCATGTTTGTTTTATTTGATTATTTAGTTATTTTTTGCAAGGACACCTGAATAGAGAGAGAGTTTACCTTTTGGCATGTTCCCTGCAGCTATTTTGACCTCTGAAGGGCACACACACACACACACACACACACACACAAACAAACAAGCACAGCAAGATTGCATCGTTTTCTTAACTTTGAAATCGCCATCCTCGCTCCCTGCTGTATCTTCTGGGCCAGCACCTGGGAAGAAGCTTGTGGGTGTCCTTTCCTCAGGCTCGCTTGACCAAGATGGGGAAGTGCTGTGGCCTGCTCAGGCCTTCACTTTCGACCCAAACCCCAATATGGCGATGTGCCTCTCGCTGAGGTTACAGCTCAGTCCTCATGTCTGTCTGACACGATAGTCGGGAGTGGAATATGTCATCTTTCCTATTCTTTTTGTGCACTCAGTTCCGGGATATCTAGCTCACTCATAGTTTGCTTGTCCCTCTCTCCCAAGGGATGTTGGTTTGTAATTGCTTTTAAGTAAGTGTGTGTGTGTGTGTGTGTGTGTATTTGACTATTCTTAAGATCACAGTGAAGATCACGTGCTGGTTCAGGCATCCTGGTTTCTTGTTCTTTGTGTCCTGTATAATTTGGTGAAGCATGTGTGATGACCATTTGTTCAGCAATGTTTTTTGTTTGTGTGTTGTTACCTCTCTAACTCTCGTGCTGAGTCAAACCTCATTATGGTTGATGGCTGTGTGCAGATGAGCCTGTCAGAATCCAATCACACACACACACACACACACACACACGCACACGCACGCACGCACGCACTCATCTCAACTCAGCTGTGGTCAGTTTCCACCACTTTATCACCAGGAGCCCCCACCATCACTCCACCTGCTTCATCCCGCAACTCTGTGAGGTGTGCACCATGAAACAATGGAGAACACTAGCTCTAGGGAGACAAAAGAGCATTAAGCCACTTGTCCTCTGTGGACTAAAGGAGACGGTCTCTGCACCATCTCTGCCTTCCTGTTTAGGGTGCCAAAGACCAGGGGACTTCAGGGGAAGTCCAGAAATGCTAAGTTGTTTGATTTTGCATTTATGACTGGCAGAGTTATGAGCAGCAGTTCAAGCTACCCAAGGCTAGAACAAAGGCAAAACCTTTCCTATGCCCTCACAGACATCTTGATTGATTTTCTCTCTCTCTATCTGTCTCTGTCTGTCTCTCTTACTCTCTCACTCTTACTCATGTGGTGGAGTGATTTAAGGGGCAGTTTGGTGCCCATTTCCCCACGTCGTAAATGTAGAGGTCAACAACACTCAGCCCATGCAAACAAACTCACTCTGGCTTGGTAGGAGGAGAAGGGCCTATTTCATTGCGCCAGCCTGGCTTTTGGTCATCAGGTAGTAAATCGCCAACCCCCTGGTGTACTGTGTACTGTGTTTGTGTGGAACGGCATGCAGAATCTGACCTACCACATAGAATCATGCATGTGTGTTCCTGTCACGGTTCCATCGGAAAAGGCGTCCTGTTGGTTTCGGTAACGCCCTGGTCAGTGGCCAGTATGACTCATGCTGTCCATCTAGGCTGTTTAAGGGGATAGTCACCCTCTGTACTGTGCTGCGACCACGGAACCTTGTCTATGGTTCAACTTTGAGGAAGACATAAAAGAATCCTCTCTGGGGTCAGCGAAATGAGCTCCTTGACAAGTGCTGCTCTGAAGGAGCGGCAGGCTTTCCCTTTTAAGGTCACCCGAGCATAGAAACCCTTCCTGCCAGACAGACAGGGTTCCACAAGAGATAATAGGCAATTTTTTATTATACACATTGGATGGAAGGTGTCTTGAACAGTGGAAGAAGTTCACTCTCACGCTTTAAATGGGCTCCCTTTTCGTTTGGCATGGCTCTCATGTACGGTCACATAGAAATGAGAAAATTCCTGTTGACTGTTGGATTTTATTTTTATTCTTGAAGTGAGACTTCAGTTTGTTCAGTAGAAGATAAAGCCCTGGCCACAACTGTCATGGTTATGTGTATATGTAGGCTATGTTTACTTGTGCTCCTATGCCGGCCTACGCTTTGTGTGGTCAGGGGATTTTCTCAGTAAGATTATGGGGCTGTTTTCAAGTCCCATTTGGAGGCCAGTGGCTCTCAGTTCTGGATTAGTCCAATCTGGTGCATTCCCTGCTGGGAGAACCCTACAGGACTCTGATCCTCCCAGACACGCTAACCCAGCACAGCACAGCACAGCACAGCAAGCTTAGCCATTAGCTGGACGCTGGCCTACTGATACTGGTACTGATAGACACTCTAAAAGCCCTAAGATTGGTATGGTGTCGGGGTCATCAATCGTCATCGGCAGTTTTCCTGTGCTTTTGTTGTGTCCGTGTTCGGTTCTCTGTTTTAGCTGAGGGTGTGAAGCCTCTTCCCACTCTGTGGTGGATTTTATATAGAGCAGAAAGTCCTCACATTTGCACCTGACGGGGAACTTTTGTTTTCGGAAGCCGAGAGAGCCTCATGTTGTTCGTTACACTGCGCTGACTGCTTGACGTCTCCCGAGTCACCTGAGGAGCTCTTAAGTTGCTTGAGACTTTTCAATGAGCTAATCAGCCAGCGTTAGGGGAAATCCATGCAGGAGTATAATTGGGTTTAAACATCTTGGTTAAATAAAGAATCAATTTGTGTTAATTATTCAGTGCTAAAATTCCTTGATTCGTTTCCTCCAGGTTGGGTAAAGTTTAGAGCAGGATATGAAGGATACTCAGCCCCCTTTTTGCTCTGCTGACCAATCAGGTGTGCAGGTGTTTTTTTTGTTTGTTTTTGCTCTTGGAGACCACCACTTGCTATGGGATAACAACTGATCTCTTTAGAGGGGGAGTGGGCTGAAAGATCAACAGGAATGTAGCAAGCGCGTCCCAGCTGTAGATATCTGAACTCAAGCGCCTGCTCTACTTGGCACACCAAGATCCTGATAACCTGCCCTCCCCCCAGCCATTAACTGTAGAAAAACAAGATGTATTGGTGTAGGCAACATCTTTTCAAATCTGATGGGGGTTGTCTTTCGAAAGAAAGGCAATGGGGGTGTCAAGTAGAAGGGGGTGGGGTGGTTCAGGTACCTAAGCTGCAAGCATTTCATTATAGCTTCCCTTCCTGTGTTTCCTGCCTCCCTTGGCTGGTTCTCAGCCTGGCAGCCACATGAGCTGGGAGCGGGAACAGGAGAGTTAGCCAAGCAAGCAGCCAAACTTGTGCTCTAGCCCCCAACAGCCTCAATGGATTGGGAAAGGTGATACCCTTCGCCAGATCACTTTAGGAATGTGAAACTCCAGCATTTGGAGGCAAAACTAATCCCCCTCTCTTTCTCTCTCTCTCTCCCCTGTTTTTCTCCTGCAGGATTCCTTGGAGCACCTCTGCAGTCTAGTGATTTTTATCTGGATTTTAACCTTTCCCCCTCTGAAGACGACCATGGAATCGGTAAATATTCTAAACCTTTTTGTTCTGTTGAAGGCCACAGCTGCTCTCGAGACGGTTGCTGGCAGACCCTTTTCCCATATAGCTGCAGACATTGCGTGTACTACTTCCTGTTCCCTTCATTTCTGTTTTTGTGTTTAGCCTTATATAATGGTGGTCTTTAGTTTACAGTGATCCGATGTTGTTGTTCTCCTAGATTTCTAAGTAATTGTTGTTCTGTAGGTGTCGGAGTTGTCGTTTTGGGGTCATTGCTGTTGGTCTTTCCTGCTTTGGCTCCATCTGGTTGTAGTTTGTCTCTGGTGTTTGGTGAGGTGTGTAGACTCTCTGCAGACTTGCAGCACTAGCTGAATGGGCGTGTGGGCGGCTGGAATGCGGTCTCTCTCGTTAGGCGTGGAGTGCCAACGCAAACCCGTCTGCTTGCTCTGCTTGGGTCGGCCTTAGTCATGGTGTACTTTATCCCTTGTGGCGTGGTGTCCCTCCCTACCACCTTTACCCTTGTTTGTCTGGGGCACCTCCACACACACACACACACACATACACACTGTTGCAGTCACAACATAAACTTGCTGTTTTGGAATGTTTGTCAATTGTCACACCTTTTATAGTTTGTTGTAGTAGTATAAAGGGGAGTAGGTTGATGGTGTTTATCCAGTGATGGTTTGTGTGTGTGTGTGTGTGTGTGTGTATGTATGTGTGTGGAGGAGAGAAGATGAAACCTAGTAATTGAGAGACAGAGGGTGAGGAATAAGTGACTGACGGTGGCTGTGCTAGTACCAACAGGCCGCTCCAAAGCCTGCTCTGGGCTCTGGTATGCATGCATTAAAGAGCAGGGCTTAGTGCGTGCCGGGGCCCGGCCTTCCTGTCCTTTTGTTGGAGGCTTGTGTTGAGGCTTCTGTGTTTTTCAACCGCTTTGCCTATATGTCTGTGTGTGTGTGTGTGTGTGCGCACACGTTTGTGCGACTGTGTTTGTGTGCACCAGACACACTAGAATTGTGTGGGCTTGTATGTGTTTGTGCAGCAGGCCAAATGTGATGGGGTGGGTGAAGTGGGTCACTGCTCACAGAGAGAGAGAGAGGGAGGGAGGGGAGGGTGTTCTGTTCCTCTAATGGAGAGTCCCTCTCTTTCCACCATACTGCTCATGTGACTCTTGTGCTTCTTCATCAGTAAGCTGCAGCAATGGGGAGGTCCCACACGTTCATTTCATAGATGACTGCTAACGCCTCCACACCCTGCCCCCCAGAAGCTACATCGATTGCATACAAGGTCCTAAGACACACACACACACACACACACACGCACAGAGTCTCTGAACCTCCATGTTAGCTCGCTGCAGCAGCTCTTTTTACATTTTTTTCCTTGCTCTTTTTGGAACACATCCAAGAGCAGCCAAGTAATCCGGGGGCAGCTGAACGTGCCGAGCCGAGACACTCTAAAGCCTGGATGGGCCGCCACTGTGTCGTTGGTTTTATTCTGGCTTCAGAATTGGATTGCTACAATCTTTTTATCCAGTCACCGATTGGGAATTCAGAATTGGGAATGGCTTCTGTTGTGTTGTGTTTTTGTGTTAGGAATGCACAACAAACATGGCCTCAAAATGCCACTTTTGCACCTGATAAAAAAATGTGCTGCTGTGCATTTCCTGTTCCTGTATTTGACGGGCCTTTTGAAGGTGTTTTATTTTATTTATTTATTTATTTGTTTGTTTGTTTTTGAATGCATCAGTTAAGGCTGTTATGGAGGTGCTAAAGGAGTAGGTTGCCCCACAGAAACCCTTGTGGCTCATTTGGATGGTTAGCTTAGTGAGCTAGCTACTGAAACTGCTTGTGGTTGGGCTGTTGAGTTAGCCAGCTGGCTAAATCCCATTTTTTTTACCTGCTTACACAATAGTATTTCCTGCTGCACTGGAATGCCAGTGGCGACAACTCTTGGATGAAAGTCAGGCAATGTTTAATTTCTGATAGTTATGTCAGAGAGGTTGGAGAGCTCCCCCCCATTCCCATCCCTTGCCAGTGCTCTCGTTTTTCTCTCACTCTGTCTGCTTTCTTCTCTTCGCCCTGCCACTCTCTTTTTCCATTTCTCCTCCTCCTCCATATTCTGTCCCTGAGGATCGCGGGCGCTGTTTACCTCTGAAATCAGACCCATATCTGCTTACCGTCAGTGGAAACCTAGGAGACTGATCACAAAGCTCATTACGCCGGCAGGGCTGTGGATTTCTTTTTTTCCCCCCTCTCTCTCTCTCCCCTGCTCTTTTTTGCTTGCCCTCCCCACATCTTTCTCTCTCTCGCTCTTGCTCTCTCCCTCCCTCGCCTCTCCTCATGTGATGCCAGTCACATGGTTTCCAGGCACCCAGTACAGTAAATCAGAGGCAGATTTTATTTTTACTCTGCTGTTCTGCTCCCTGCTCTGCTCTGCTCTGCATTGCTGTGTGTGTGTGTGTGTGTGTGTGTGTGTGTGTATATGTATATATGTAGCTGATGGTGAGCAGAGGCCTCAGGAGGGGCCTGCTCGCTCTCATTTAGAAGAGTTTCCTCCTTTTTTCGTTGCCCCTTCTCTCAGTCTCTGTGCCTTCCTTCTCCTCAACATTCTCTCTCTCTCTGTCTCTCTCTGTGTGGAGTGTGTTGTGCTGTGCAGTACTGTGCTGTTGATAGGATGTACAGTGTTATGCCCCCGCTGTGAGTTTGTGTAGATGAAAGGAGCCTCTCTCCCTGTGACTGCTCTGTGCTGTACACTGCCTTCCCTTCACTCATTACCACCCTCTCTCTCTCTCTCTCTTTCTCAAAAGCAAAACCAGGGCCTTCAATGGGATTAGTCTACAGTGCTCCTAAAGGGGTGGGGAAGAGGGGGCCCTGCCAGTCACATTACATAACTCTCCCAGCCCCGGCCTGAGACAACTATAGGGGCTTTGTTCCCCCAATCTCTGGCTTGGCCTCTCCTCCCCTCCTGGTCAGCCACATGCTAGAGCTCAATTGAAAGAGTCTGTGTGCTCCACAAACAGGCCTGGCTCTGTGGCTGGGGGAGAGAGGAGGTGGGTGGTGGTGGTGTGAGGGTTCACATCATTACCCTGCAAAATGGCATCGCACTCATATCTCCTGTTCAGGAATGTGGGGCTTCTTGAATGGGGGATAGAGAGTGGGGACATTGTTTGTGTTTGTGTGTGTGTGTGTGTGTGAGAGAGAGAGAGTGTGAGAGTGAGTTTGTTTCTGGAGGTTGGTTTGGGCTGTTGGTGTCATTTGGCCCAAGCACCACCTAAGCTACTGTTTTTTTTTTTTTGGAGGGTTCTTTTTGTCCATAATAACATCAAGATCAGCAGCTTGCTTTGGTATAATTTGTATATATATTATACTGCTCTGAATTTTGGTGTGTGTGTGTGTGCGTGTGTGTGTGTGTGTGTGTGTGTGTGGCCGGCCCATGCCTTGGCTATTCCCCGTGCTTATATAAGCAGAAAAGGCTAGTAAATGAGGAGCCTTGCTGCATAATTCAGGTGAATTGCAGGGCTGGTTGGAGGAGGAGTAGAGAAAAGAGAGGGATGAGAGGAGAAGGAGGTAAAATGGTGGCTGCGCTGTTGGGAGCACCTTTTTGAAGTCTCAAATTATTTCTGCACTTTTTTTTTATCAGTCTTCCTCCTCTTCCTTCAGTCACTCTGTTCCAAGTCATTAAGGCCCGAGCACTTAGGTTCAGTGGTTTAAGAGATAGTCTAAGCGATCCAAGAGAGTGATGTCATGGCTCCATTCATCATGCAGGATGGCTATTGGCTGCTTTTGAAACTTTCTTACTCTCTCTTTTTTTTTTTAAGCTTTAGCGTTTGTGTTAAAGAACATTCCGCTTTCACTGTATTGCTGTTTTGCCAATTTTTTTTTTGCAGAGGAAAAAAAGTTTAGCCCTAGAGTATTTGGCAAGAGCATTTTAGCAATTACTGTAGTTTTTCTTGATAAGTGAGCAAAGGAAAGTGCTAAGTCTCATCCATAACCTCTCTTAGCTTTAGCGTGGGATATGGCAATTCAGGAAACACCAATTCATCATGGCCCTCATCACAACACATTTGTTATCCTCCGCAACCTTCCTCCAATGCTTCTCTCATTATTTAGAAAGGTAGGCCTAGTGTGCTCAGCACCAGTTCCAGATGATTGATGGAATCCCAGTGAAGTGAGAAGTGGTTGGATGTTTTTTGTATCGGGCTCTCCAGGCAGTCTTTGGAAAAGAATTGTGGCAGGAGGTTTTGAGATTAGGGTTCATGGTTACTGCTGGCCTGCAGAAGAAGAGGATGTGTCCCCCTCGCCACGCTACACGCAGAGTTTATTTTAGGGAAATGCTGTTACTGAGCAGGTATTGCAGTTGCAGAATATTTACTTATTTAGCCTGGAAACTGTCGGCATAACTGAAATATGGACATTGTAGTAAGCCGTGATCTTTAATGTTTGGCACAGCCTAACAGTCTAAGGAATTTCCAGGTCAGACGCTCATCAGTCTTGTCTGAAAGCTGCCACTCTCTCCAGCTTAGTTGCTGTGTTAGTCACAGTTAGCCTATCGGACTTGATCTGATTTTCCCATCATTGCTGTACAAGTGATGACTTTGATTCCTCCAAAGGGGAGTGGTTGGTGTTGGTGGTGGCTGGGGGGGGTGAGAGGCTAATGATGAGGGCTGACCCATGCAAGCGAGGCCCCCCTTAATGGAGGCTACCATTAGCTGCCATGTCATGGACAGCTGAACCTTGGCTTCAGCTCCAGTCGAGGACGGAGGCAGCTGGAGGAACGAGCAGAAAATGGTAGAGAGGCTCAAGAGAGGAGGGAGGGAGTGAAAGAAAGATAGAGCGAGCAAGCGAGCGAGACAGTGTGCAGCAAACAAGCGAGCAAGGGAATGAGGGAACGGGAGGGAGAGAGAGAGAATGAGCGATCCACCTCATCGGAATGAGTCATTGGGAGGTCAAGGCCCCGCCATTGAAATGGCTGTGAAGGCCAGCGGGACTCAGGCAGGGACAGGGCGGGGGCGTGTTTCAGGCAAGCGTGTAGGTGTGTGAGAGAAGGGGAGAGCTCCACGAAAGGCAGAGAGAGAAAGAGCGGGAGAGAAGAAAAACAGCCTTTTCCGAGGACAAACAAGCTCTGAGGCGAGAGTCAGAGAGTGAGGGGAATGGGAGGGAAGGGTAAGGTATTCAAAGCAAGTTAAATGCATGTTTTATTTCTTTTTCTCTCCTTGGCCATGCGAATAGCGAGCATGTATTGGCTCGTTAATGAAGAGACAGAAGAGATGGCTTGAGGGAAGAATGCGTCCTCCGGAGAGGAGAAGAGAGGAGTGAGGCGTAGCTTCTTTTGGACTATGGAGAAGCAGGGGGCGGAGGGGGGTGGGACTCACAGCGGCCGGCCGCCGGCTCTAGTCCATCTCTTCCATCTCCTTCCCAGCCACCCCCTCAACACACACAATCAAAAAAACACGTGTCTGGAATACATACAGACCCACTAAAATAAACAGAATGTGCACATTAGTGCTCATTCTTTCTTTCTTTCTCTCCCTTTCTTTCTTTTTTTCCTTCTCTTTCTCTCTCTCTCTTGCTCGAGCGGGCACGCACATAGATAAACGCAGCAGGCAGAAAATGGTGTCTGTTTTGTTTATAGATAGTCGGCACAGCAGAAAAGATCGGAGGATTTTGTACAGTGTGTCTCGCTGCGGAGACACGAGTTGACCAGGCACAGGCGCGGGGGAAGAGAGTGTGAGCGAGCAAGAGAGAGAGAGAGACGGGAGAGATTGTTTTGAAAGTCCTGCTCCCACTCCAGCGAGCCAAGTTCCCATCACGGGGTCATTCGCTTGCACAGTCTCTGTTTGGGACTCCAGTCTAAATTTGGATCTGCTCCTCCAAGGCTTTGGGCCCGGCAGCAGAGGCAGCAGCGGCATGGCGTGGAACAGCGCGAGATTGTGTGTCCCGGCCTGCCTGTTTTTTTGAGCTGCGCCTCCTCGCTCACCCGCCGCCTCATTGGTTTGCCTCCCGTCCAAATTCTGCACGGGTTACGCCGATGGACCAATCACAGCTCGGGGACGACCTTCCCATGACCTTGCCAGTCTATTCTCAACCAAGACTGTTGGTTTCCTGGTTGGACGCAAGACAAACAGAGAGAGAAAAGAGAGACTCAGATCTTCCATTTATTCACCCCCGTTTGTCTCATCCTTCTCACAAGTATAGAAATTGGATTCTTGAAATAAAATGATTGAAAAACAAATCATTTATATATCTGTCTTTCAAGCTCTTTTTTCTGAAACTGTTCTGGTTGCTGCAGGAAGGCCTTGAGTTTGTATGCGATGGTTGGGTCTGCTGTATAGATGCATTGCAGACTGTGCTGCTACAGTTAGTGGTTTCCATCTGGATATTGACATTTTATGATAAGCCTAAAAGTATTCCTCCCCCTCCTCAAACTCACCCCCCAGTTCACTCCATAATTTTTTGCTTCTTATATTTTCATCTGTCGCTCTGGCTCCCTTAGCTTTTATGAGTCATTAATGGAGGTGTTACTTCCCTGGTATTTTCCTCCCTTTTCCCCTCAAAATTGGTGTTTGGCAATGTAGGAGAGAGGGAGAGCTAGTACCAAAGCAGACCCTTCCTGCCCAGAGTGTCCCCTCTCTATCTCCTCTCTTTCTCTCTCCCTCTCTCTCTCCCTCGTCTTGCTCTTGTTTGAGCGAGGTGCTCTGCTCTGGGTGTGTTTTCCACTGGCTGGCAGGCAGGCAGGCAGCTGCCCGTCCTGTGTTATGTCTGGATCAGGGTGACTGTGCTGTTTGCTGGGTGGGCTGCTGCAGATTAGTAGGGTGAAGTCATGTTGAGTGGTGGTGGGAGCAGCAGCAGCAGCAACAACAGCAGTTGCCTCCACTCAGAGGGGGCAGGGTGGTGGTGGGTTGGGAGTTGATGGAGAAAGAGTCTTGGGATTGGGGACTAGAGCTCATCTCCTAGGAGCGCTGGTTCTGCTGGCACAAACAACCACACAGCCCCCCTCCCACCCTTCAGCTTGCGACCCTGCTGTTGGTTCACTATGAAATATAAACAAACCAGAGTCAAGCGTCAAGTCACTCGCATCCAGAATGGCTGGGATTTTCTTTTGTGTGTTGTGAGGGTAGTCATCATCCAGCCTCCATGCGTAGGCTGAGCTGGTTGTATTTGGCTAGTGGTGATGTCTGGATGAGAGGGCATGGCACTCTTCTCCTTTTTGTCTCCTCCGCCTCCTCTGCTGAAGTTCCCGTCTTCAGTTTCTGCCCATAATGGCCGCTGTAATGGGTCCTCCACCTCTGATTGTTTGTCTCAGACAGGAGATTCTGTTTCAGGAAATGGTGCTGCTCAGATGTTTTTTTTTTTTTTTTTTCTTCTCCCCCTCTCTTTTCTCTTTTTGCCTCCCCTTCCCCCCACCTCTCTTCCCACACTCTTCATTTTGCCCAGGCTAGAAAAAGCAGAACACAGCCAAGCTGCGTTTTAGCAGACATTACTTTCACACTTGTGTGCAGGCACGCAGGCAACCCGAGGCTGTGTGTGTGGGTGCGTGCGTGTGTATGTGCGTGCGTGCGTGTGTATGTGCGCGTGTGTATGTGTGTGTCTTTGAGGCTCCACCTACCATAGCCCCACTGCCTCCACCACTCAAACCACCCCTTCCACCACCATCACCCCACAGCCCTAGCTGCATCGTGACCTTGGTGTCAAGTGTCCTCTGCCTGGTAGCAAGCCAATAGCACTCCTGGGATGAAATGTCCTTGCTGGGGAGCGGGCAAAAGAGAGAGAAAGAGGGAGGGAGGGAGAGAGAGAGAGAGAGAGAGGAAGGCCCAGCCAGGCTCCGGCTGAGGGGAGGACATGTGCCTCGCTCAGCCTCCATTGGGTCTTCGCCTTCTCGTTACTGGGGCCTGACCTCTTGTGTTTTTCCTGCCACCCGCCGTAATTCAATGTGAAGCACGGCTGAAATCCAGTTAACGTCTAAGGCCTGGTTGGGAGACGGTGTAATTTCTACAACACCAGCACCAAAGTCTTTCTCCACGTCCTCTCGTGGCCTCTGTGTTAACATTAGAAAACAAGTCTCCCTCATACACTTTTGATTGGCTAACATACCAGCACCCCTAGCAACATTCATAGACATTTGTAGTGATTTTTGCATGCTGTCTTTTTTTTATAGCAGTTCCAATGAACTTATTTATCTAGTAGTGTTATCCTCAGTATTGATTGGGCTCACTCACCAGAAAAGCTGCTGTGTGATCTCTGCACATGATATACAGTGTTATAGAACATGTAACAGTGTGTGATGCAAAGGATACGTACAGAGGTCTGTAAACACTTTTTGTTTATGACAGCTGTAGCCTACGTTGCTGTAGATAGAAGCTCATTACGCACAGAAACTGGTTTGCTTTAAGCAGTTTTTTTAATTATTCCTGCACGGCTAGACTCTGCTGTTGTCAAAATAGTAACCAGATGTAGCACTCGACTGCCACAGAGGTGTCTGTGTGTGTGTGCACATGATGCTCCCCTAGGGTTCAAAACACCTTTTGAATTGCAGGGGAGGGGTGAGGTCTCCCTTAGCTCAAGGCAAATGCTTGCCCCAAACAGATTCTACCTCTTTCACACACCTTGAATTTGTGTTCACAGATGAAAGATAGACACGCTGTGTGTGTGTGTGGAGGTGTGTCTGGAGGTGTGCCAAGGCTAATTTGTCTGCTCCAGCCATTTCTTTCTTTGTCTTGGAGGCTTTGAAGCCTTCAGGGTCAGGTTGGGCGAGTTTTGCACAAGGAGATTCTGATCTGATGTCAGTCTGATCTTGGAGCACTAGGTAGCCTAGCAGAGGAGTCTGCAGCAGGCAGTTAATTTCTCCATCAGCCAAAGGTGGTTTTGTTCATTTTCTGAGGTGTTTTCTGTTGCATGGAAACAGCATGGTTTGTTGAAAGATGCACGCCTCTTGCGCTGGGAAGGACCCCAGAGCTGAGGTCTTATCTCCAAGGCTATCCAGCCATTGTTTTGTCTGTTACTGGGAGTCTGTTTTTGAGCTTCTACTTTGTGTGTGTGTGTGTGTGTGTGCGTGTGCGTGTGTGCGTGTGTGCGTGTGTGTGCGTGCGCAACGATCCCTCTGCACATTGTTGTTTGGCACTGACTTATCAGAAGGCATTCTAGAAACAGGTGTGTGTCATTGTTGGCCCTTCCATGCAAGCTTTTGGGTTGTGGGGTGCCCATTATCTCGGTGTAATAGAATAGAAGTGTGTGTGTGTGTGTGTGTCTGTGTCTGTCTGTCTGTCTGTGTGTGTGTGTGTAGATAAGATGAGCTCTTTCACAAGGGTTAATGCGTCCACCCTCCTCCACTCCGGATCCAGGTGTTCCTCTATCATTGTGGCTCAGAGCGACAGCAGCCACTTCATGTGGGCTGTTTGTGTGTGTGTGTGTGTGTGTGTGTGTGTGTGAGCTTTGATTTGCTCCAGCTGGCCCACTGGAATCAGCCCTCAGACGGCCTGGGCATGTACACTGCTGAGAATATATGCTTGGAATCATAATTGGCGTGCTCTTATATGTGCGGTACTCTCCCGCCCCCCTTCCAGAAATTTCCGTATGTTTACATGGCAAACAAAGCTAAGCTAGGACTATAACTACAGGCTAGCAGTCTGTTGATTAAGTTTAACATGGGGGCCTACTTTCCTCCCTCCTTTTGCTGTTAGTGCACAAGGCTTAGGCTAGTTCTCAGTTTGCCATCATTGGTTTCGGAGGGTTGATCAGGTACAGAACATACTGTGTTCTAAGATGTGTAATTGTGGTCTCTCAGTACACACACACACACACACACACACACACACACACACTTTTATGTATTTCCATCCTCAGTCTTTCAGCTTGGTGTCTCAGTCCAGACTGGTTGGCAGGCGTGCTACAGCGGCAAAGACTGGCTGAGGCTTTGAGTGGGTGTTTTGGATGTTGCGGTCAGTCAGCTGCAGAAGGAGAGGAGGAGAAAGATAGCAGTAGAGAGAGAGATGGATAGATGACGAGGGAGAGAGATGGATCGAGGGTTAGAGAGAGAGAGAGATGGAGAGCTGGATAGAGGATCGTAAAAAGTGACTAAGGGAGGGAGAGGGAAATGAATATTGGGTGAGGGAGAAAGAGGAGTGTCAGGTGTGATGAAGGGAAGAAGAAAGCTCACAGTAAAGGGCCTGTGTGTATTTGCTAGCTCACTCCCTCCTTTCCTCTCCTCTCCGGAGCCAGGAACCAGTGGAGGAGAGCAGACGAGGCAGCAGATGGGGGGCTCCTCCAGACTTAACCCTTCCCACGCCACCCCAGCCCCATCTGTCCCCACCCCACCCCCAATCTTTCTCTCTCCCTCCCCTACCTCCCTCTTTCCACCAGTCCACACGCACACACCAGCATGGCAGACCAGACCTAGGGTAGGGGAGAGATGCGCTGGTCAGTGCAACATATGGCAGCTCGCACCAGGAGTTGTCCACTGTGGCGTCTCTAGCTCTCTCTCTCTCTCTCTCTCCCCCCCCCCCCTCCCTCCACCTCCCTCCCTGCTGCCTCACAGTGTGTATCAGAGTGTTACGCAAGGCCTAAGCATTGAGGTGTGTAAACACACACACACACGGCCACACCCTCTGCTGTAAGCTGCTCTGCACTCACTTGACCTGTGTGTCCCATCTCCTGAGTCTTTTGTACATATGGACGCCATCAATGTGTTGGACAAAAAAACGAAATAAAGATGGTAGTAAAGACAATTTGTTGTTTTTGGTTATTAGGTCCAGATTGGTTAGAGTGCAGGGATGAATGTCATGTTGACACAAGCTTCTATTCACGTAAAACGACAAAACAGCACAGCAAAAGCTTTCAATATAGGAGGAAATGAGACTCAATTTAACAATAGTAGAAGAGAATCTTAAACATGGCCTCTGTAAGGGAGCGTCAATTACGGTCACACACACACACACACTCTTTCTGACGTCCGCTTGATCCTTAATTGCCTCTTTCATGCTTGCTTCCTTTGAAAGTGTGCATCACTCTCTTCAGACGTTCCTGGGATTCGCTGTCCACCTGCCTGCCTGCCTGCCTGCCTGCCTCCTTGTAAGGCTGTTTCCAATCAGGTCCCCATTAACCACCAATCAATTCTCTCAGAACAAACTTTATGGACAGCCCTCGAACGGCCCCACTCCCCTGGCCCGTGCGCTTTAAATAGAAGTCCCACAGGTAGCATCGATCCAGACTCCAAGTAATTGATGGGAGGAGGCAGTCCCCGAAGGGACCCATTGCAGCTTGATGGGGGTGGTGTGTGGGAACTGTTTGTGTGTGTGTGTGTGTGTGAGAGAGAGAGAGATTACCCTTGTCCAAATTCAGAAGCCCAGTATCGAGGGCCTAGAGGCAGCTTTTGCCATTTCATTTCCTTATCTAGCCACACTGAGGTTCAGAGTGTTTTAGGATCATCTTCCCTTTTAATCTGAGCTGCTATTGAATCTCCTCAGATGATCCCACCGTCTTCCGCATCTCTATAGGTATTCATGCAATAACCCCTCTCCTACTTGCAATGAATCTGACCTCCAACATTCAAGCAGACTCAACTTGGACACCTTCACACACACACATTGATACACACACACACTCACACACGTTGTTTTGTGAATAGGAATTAGGTATTGAATGCACTCAGCCGCAACCCCAGGCTTTGGTTTCAGCCAATCAATGTTGTCCGCTCTCTTCTCTTTTTCCCCTCTGTGCATGAGCCCCTCGTCTCTTGGCTTGAGAGGTGATGTCATCGACCTTCTTTGTAACAAAAGCACGCTCATGCATTTCTCTTTCTCCCTCTCTCTCTCTCTCTCTCTCACTTTCATGCATCTCTCTCTCTCTCACCCTCATGCTTCTCTCTCTCTCTCTCTCTCAGTGTAGCAAAGCCCCCACTGGCCTCTGACATGCCCCCATCCCTGCCCTTCCCCCCTCTTTCACCCCTGTGGCCCTGTGATAGAGCCAAAGCTATAGGCCGGCTGGTTGAAGAAAAGGGTGAATTAAGACCGGTGTCGGCTAGGCAGCGGGAGGGAACCATGGGCCGATGGGGGCTTAGAGAGGGGGTCCTTCCCTTTGTGAGCTGGAGCCAGTGTGTTTGTGTGTGTGTGTGTAGTGGTGGGGGGCGTTGGCCTCCACCACCACCCTCCCATCTTCTGCTCCCCCCACAGGGCTGCATGAAAGAGGGGGTTTTGTGCACTCGGCTGCCCGCTCCCCTCTGACCTTTGCCCCGAGAGGAGACCCCAGGCTTTTGGCCAGTGTCACGTTGCAGGGCCCCAGCCCCCAACTCAGCCCCTCTCATCCCTCTTTCTCTCTCTCTTTCTCTCTCTCTTTCTCTCTCTCTCTCTCTCTCTCTCTCTCTCTGGACCTCACACACTTTCTCTGGAGATCTGTTCCCCATGCTCTCCTGTTGCAGGGGTAGCTGGGTAGCCTGGCTGAGGAGAGAAGAGAGGTGGGGGTGATGAGGGTTTCTCTCTCACTAGGTCTTTGTGCCCCCCCCTACCCCCCACCCCCTCCCTTTTTCCACCCCTTCTATATTTCAGTCCTTTTCTGGTGCCTCTCGGGGACAAAAAGCGGCCCTCTGTGTAACCCCCTCCTCCCCCAACTGGCACTAGAATGACCGCTCGGTCCAGCTCCAGGCTTTGTGTTTTTGCCCCCACCCTTACTAACCACTACCTCCTTCTGTTTTTGTTAGCAAGACATGGGAGTTTTTTTTTTTTCCCTCGCTGTGCTTCTTTTCTAGTCTGCATGTTTCTCTCTCTCTCTCTCTCTCTCTCTCTCTCTCTCTCTCTCTCTCTCTCTCTCTCTCTCTCTCTCTCTCTCTCTCTCTGTGTGTGTCTGTGTGTGTGTCTGCACACCACGTCACAGAACAGCCCTCAAAACAAACTGGCAGTCCCGTCAACCGCATGGGCATCTTTCCCATGCCCTCCATGTGGATTGGAGGCACTTTCTGTTCTCCCTCTCTAGTTTGTGTCTGTGTCTCCCCCCCCCTCTCACCCTTTTGTGGTACTCAGATGAAGACGTCTGCAGCCACGCTGTGCTGCTGGGCAGGCTCCTGCAGAGTGGGCTTTTTGAGCTGGGGCTTGGCGAGCACCCTCACCCCACCCCACCCCCCAGAGAACCAGCGCCTGTGTTTGGCTTGGACCGCAGTGCAGCTTGGGAGCGGCACTCGAGTTACACGCAAGGTGGCTTGAAAGAGAGAGAGAGAGAGAGAGCGAGCGGTTTGGGAGTGAGTGCCCACCCCCTCCCACTCAGTCCCAACCTCAGCCCCACCTTCTTCCCCCATCACCCCCCCCCCCCTTTGCTGCAAAGCCATAGCTGTCACTCACTCTGCCCATCTGTGCTGCATCTCCCCACATGAGTGTATTTCTGGCTATTGCTGCTTTTGAGAAACCTCTCATCTATCCACCTGGGCTGTGTAGTGTTGTCGTCTAGCAAGAGACTGTGAGGTCCCAAGGGTGTATCTGTAACACGATGCAGCATTTTCGCTCTGTAATAGCTAATAGATATATTTTAAGCAGCATTAATCCAGCAGCAGCTCTGTGTCTTCCTACACTGAAGTCTTGCCACAGACAGCTCCTCATCTGTGATGTTTGTCACACAGGCACACCCCCCCCCTTCCTCCTCCTCCTCCTCCTCCTCCTCCTCCTCTTCCTCGCCTCCCTCTCCTCTCCTCTCCTCCCCTCCCCTGCCTGTTCTGAATGACTCACAGCAGGCAGCGAGCAGAACTGATATTCCTCCCCGAAATAGCCCAGCGTTTATCTCCACCCCTCCCCCAGCCCACGTCCTCTCCTCTCCTCGCCTCTCTCTGTCGTTCTCTCTTTTTCTTACACACTCGCAAACAGGCGTGCACACATTGGCTTCCAGTGGAATTGCCTGTCCCGAGGTATAATAGTGATTTCTGGAGTACACGCACGCACACACGCACGCACACACACATGCACAGCCCAATATTATGGTCTAATTGCTTTCTAAACGCCCCATGGACTTGTGTGCCAAAGCACACCAAAGTGAGCCTGACAGCTCAACATCAAAGGCGTTGTTTTGGTACATCCCTGGGAGTTCTCGTCGATTCTAGCGCTCCTGTTCGACCTAGAAACGCCATTTGCCAGCCAACTTTCTGGATAGCAACACCACTTCCTACACTATGTGCTTGACATTGTAGGTATATATTTTCAATAATTTGGCTGGATTCCCTTTTTTACTGTGACGTCCCACTCAACCACCTTTCTGGAATGTTCAGTTACTAGCTAAACCGTGCCCTTGATGATGATGGCTGGTTAGCACAGCGGTGTGACCACACAAGCTCAGCACTGTCCACTGAGGACCTGGATGCCTTTCCAATTGGCTCTTTCATCTCCTGCCAGTGAGGCGCTTTGGCTTTGGATGCTGCATAGCAAGGCCCTGCTGTAATGCTGAGTCAGCGATGCGGGGGAGAGAGAGAGAGAGAGAGAGAGAGAGAGAGGTAGAGGGAGAGGGAGAGGGAGGAGTGATGGTGGATGGTGGCTGTTGGCTGTTGGATGTTGTGTCTTCGGCAAGCCCATTGGTTAAAGGCTGCTGGTGTCATGTGGTGGCTGCGTGGCTTTCCAGAGGCCTGCTGCCCTCCGCATAACCCAGGCCCAGCCACGGCAGCAGCCCAGCCCATGTTATTAAACCAGCACCAGTCGAGATACGTGGCCACACACACACACACACACACACACACACGCACACTTGACATGCCCTGTCTGAGTACTCTCCTTTGTGCAGGATATGTGTTGTTTTTTTGTTTTTTTTTTAACTCGCTCTCCTTGCTGAGAAGTGGTCTTTCTGTCTCTTGGTTGTTCTCTCTCCCCCTCTCTTTGTTACTCTCGCTCTTCTCTCTCCCCGGGGTAGAGGCATTATCTTTCCTGACTGTAAGGAGTCCATTATTTACAGAGCTCAGAGCCCATCCTAATACAATGTTCCATTAGATTGCATCAGCCAGATTTATAGCACAGTCTCTCTCTTTCTCTCTCTCTCTCTCTCTCTCTTGCGCTCTTTCTCTCTTGTCTCTTATTCCTGGTTCTGCAGGATTGTGTGGGAGGGGCACAGTGTTTTGAGCGGGCTGGGTACTGAAGATAGCACAAGACAGCTAGAGAGAGAGAGAGATGACTATGTGAGCGAGGGAGAGGAGGATTCAGTGGTGCATTTGGCTTTTCTGAGTGCCTTCGCTAGGACACAGGCACCAGAGAGGAGGAGGATGAATGGCAGAGAGTGTAATCTGGACGCTGGAGGATGGTGAAGCGTGTTGGTCAGGGGTTGTGAGTTAGCCTCAGCTCGACTGCTAGTCTCATCATTGCTCTCTGACGTTAATAAAGGCGAAACATTAGATCGCTAATGCCCTTAATGGTGAATGGGGGCCAGTGTAGTGTGGTTACACTGTGGCCTGTGAGAGTGTGTGTCTGTGTGTGAGAGAGTGTGTGCCGGCTGTGGATGGAACCATAGTAACACTAGCCTCTTCACACCGGGCCCATGGTAGATCACTCTGAGCCACATATAAATCTCCACGTCAAGGCCATTAGGGAACTTAATATCCCAGCAATATGTAGAGAGGGGCGGATGAAGGTGGAGGTAGGGAGAGAGGGATGGAGAGCGAGGTAGAGGGAGTGAGAGCGGTGGAGACAGGAGATGGGGAGTGGGGACTGAAGGCCAGCGGCTTTGGAAGTGCTGAGGAAGCAGGCAGGTTCCCGTCTAGACGGTCTCCTGGCCACTTGGATATTTCACCTGAGCTGTTGAGTTAATATAAATATATATATATATATATATATTCCCCCACCTCTCTTCCTCTTTGTCTCTGTCTCTCCTCCCTGCTCTGTAAATCAACCACCAGGCACCACGTGCATATTCTCTCATTCTCTTTTTCTCTCTCTCTCTCTTTCCAGCTCTCCCTTTCTTCTCACACCTTCGCCCTGATTTGGCTGCTCCCCCCTTTACCTCACTATACTCCACGTGTCTCCTGCGATACCTAAGCCACATGTGACCAGATGCATCACCCTCCGCCATCTCTGACTCTCACTTTTGTCTTGCTTTCTCTCACTCTGTCTTCCCTCCCTCCCCCGTCTTTACTTTGTCATGCGCTGCTCACGGAACTGAGAGTCTCAAGCTTTTTTGCACCGTGAATATTTTCCCTCCGAGAGAGGAGGCACACACACGAGGCATGTAAAGTGAGAGAAAGCCAGAGAGGTGTGAGCCTGACTGCACGTTTTTTTCATGTGCAGTCTCTCGTGGTCTTCTCCTCCCTTCGCTTGCTACTTCCTCTGCCCTCTGTATGTGTGTGTTAGTGAGTGAGTGAGGCTTGACACTGTTGTCATGGTTTTGAAAGTCCTCCATCTTGGGTGCTAGGTAAAGTACAAATGCCTAATCGGTTGCCTGTTTTTGTTTTTCTTGTTTTCTACGCTCCTGTCAATACACACCTCGCTTAAAAAACCGACAAATTATGAATATTAAGAACACACTCGGCTGTTATATGAATGCCAGTGATGGCGTCATCAGAGGCTCTTCAAAGCTTTGGGGTCGTCTTCATCTCCCCTCCGGCTCTGTCAGTGCAATCCGCGAGGGCTCAGCGGCAGAGAGGAGAGGAGCTGAGCTGAGCTGGAGTGCGGGTGCATCCAGAGTGCAGAACTCTGCTGGAGCCTTCAGTGGCGAGGTGAGGCTTGATTAGCTGGATGGCCAGTTGGGAGGAGACTGGCTGAGAAGTAAACAACACGGAGACGTTTTCCCGCTACTGCTGCCGCTGCTCTTCGTGCCACTCACTCTTCTCGCTACACGTCTCTGGGGCGTTGGTTTACCAGGTTTATTCTGCGTGATTTGCAGTCCAATCCTCCCTTGAATGAAGCACTAACGCCACTTGTCCCCTCCCTCCCAAAAGCTTGGACAACAACGGTCTCGCTTTTGCTCTCTTACTCATCCAGCAGACATCAGAGCTGAAGTGTTCATTGTGTCTCCTGTTTGTCTGCTTGTTGCTGTTGTGCCCCCACCACCCTACCACACCCCCTCCTCCCGTTAATGACCCATGGCCTCCTTTTTAGCAGGCTGCCTCGGTGTTTATCTGGGGCAGCTGAGCTGAGCTGAGACCCAGTCTGTTAATGGCCGGCCGGCTGTCTGCTCTGGAGCCGTCTGAGCCGAGCCGAGGCGGGAGAGTGAGATCACTCGGACGGTTGACGGGAGGCTGTTGAGGGCAGTGAAGGGAGGACCACCACCAGCGAGAGGAGAGGAGAGTTGTCCATCCGGCCGCTTGTCCGTTCTTAGCAGTCAGTGCAGAACGGGCTTCCCTTCTCTGTCCTGCTCTGTTGCTATTTGGAAAGCTGGGGTTGTTTACCAGAGATCAGCTCAGCTTTGCGCTGCTCTAATACCTCATCGCCTTCCTCCGTCCTCTCTCTCTCTCCCTTTCTCTCTTCCTCTCTCTCTCCCCGCCTCTCTCCCTCTCTCACTCTGTCTTGCACTGTTTACAGTAATGGGTTTGTGCTGCCTTACAATCCAATACTCTTCCACCCCCTCTGTTCTTCTGTCTCTCTCTCCTACTCTCTCTGCTTCCCTCTCTTCAGATGTCACACACACACACACACACACACACACACACACACACGCACACCCCACACCTCAGCAGCAGGGGGGTTACGCATGTTGCCACGGCAACGACAGTGCCCGGTGTGGTGAGCGGCGAAGGGCAGGATTCAGGCGAGCGGCGGCAGAAGCAGCAGAGCGCTACGTGACGAGGAATTAGATGTGGCGGATCTTCCCTGTTCACCTGGCTCGCATGCACACACACACACACACACACACACACACACACACACACACACACACACACACACAACATCTCATTGGCTCCTCTTCTCTCCACCCCCTCCTCCCCTCCCCTACCCCAGCACAGATAATCTAACTAAGCCTCCCAATCGCATGCGGGTCCACCTGTTACCGCTGCTCCCAGCATCCCCATCCCACTGACTAATACATCAGAGCTGAGATGGGAACATGTGGGCTGTGTGTGTGTGTGGTGGCTACATGGGAGGATGTGTTTTTTCTATGTTCTGGATGCTCGTGTGAGTCGCAGTGAATTCAAATGGCACACTGAAATAACTTGCAGGTTATTTTGAGCCCTCAGCCCCCGCACTTGCAGAAAGTTTGGAATAAGCCCATTGTTTTTTTTGTTTGTGTGTTTTTTTCCCCCATTCTATAATTTAATGCTATATTCACAACCTAGCTTTGGTGATTTTACCAATCAGCCACGGGTATCAGCATGTTGTTTCCATTCTTCATTGATGCAGTGGTGACAGAAGGCCCACATGTATGCAGCAGCAGAGCCCAAGGCCCGGGGTAGGGTTATCTTCTGTGGTTGCAGGGGTGTGGGGAGGCCACATGATGCAGCTCTCTGCTGGCCTCTAAGACCCTCCATGCAGCTGGAAGTGGGACGCAGCGCAGAGCAGGCCAGAGCAGGCATGAGAGTGAGGGGACCAGAAGAAAAGGCCCAGTGTTGTCTGTTGGCCTGTTGGTCTCTCTCCCTCCCTCCCTCTCAGTTTTTCACCCCTTCCCCTCTCTCACTCCCTCTCTACTTCCCTTCATCTTTTCCCCCTCTCTTTATGTCTCTCCAGCTCTCTCTCTCTTTTCCCCCTCTCCTCCGCTCTCCATCATTCATTCATTCACTCACTCATCCCCCCCTTTTTTGTTGCGTGATTTGACAGGCACTCGCCGACTTCTGAAGGACCCCCTGAAACTGTTTTTTAAAGATGGCACTGCCCCCGGTGCAATGAGCCCCGCTCGACTTGAGTAAAATTGATGGAGGATGGGGAGTGAGTGTGCCACTGCTGCTTATGAATTCTCTTCAGCTCCCCCACCACCACCACCCTCTCTCTTCCCCCTCTCTGCTCTCCTCCCTTCTTTCAATTTCTCTCTCCCTCCCTCTCTCTCTCTCTCTCTCTGCCGCCCTCCCACTCTCTTGCTCTCTGGACGTGCCTGAGTTTCTTGGCCACATCTCTCGGAATACTCATTTCTGCTGCTGGTAGTACTAGCGTGCGGAGGGAGAGTGAGAGAGAGAGTAACCATGCGTTGGTGCATTTGTTTGTTTGTGTGTGGCCTTCCACGAGATTGTTAGGTTGCCTGGGTCCATTGGTGTTTGTGGGGGGAAGTACCTGTTCCATAAGCTGTGGCCTGGCAGGAAGCACTGGGTCTCGAAACGCCAGAGCTGGGATTGCTCTCCAGTGGCATGCCTTGGGCATAAACATGGCCGACTGCCACATTATAAAGTCACCAGGATGCAGGTAACTAGCCTCCAGTCTGCAATTACAATAATCCTGCATCTATTTTGGGCTGTTTATTTTATTCGTATTTTTTTTTTCAGCAGACCCTATTCTGATTCTGACTGGAGAGTGGCACTCTGTTTGTTCCAGTTGGTCGGTATGTTGCCACCCATTTCCATCCTGAAATCTTTACGCCCCGGCCAAGAGGTGAATTACAATTCCACTCTAACTACCAGAGTGCCACTGTAATGAAATGCAGGTTCAGCAGTACAGAGATTGATAGACTAAAACATGCTTGACTGTTTTAAACACAGTCCCCCCCCCCATCCGTGCAAGGGAGCCAAACAACATTATGGTTTGGAATGTGTCCTTTCTGCACTGGTGTGTGGTTACCCTCAGCCTTGCTTGGCTGGGGGCCTTCATTTCCCCTTGATGGGCCACCATTTCTGTTTGGACGGGAACAGCAACGTGATCCTGAGTAAATTGTCGGACGTTGACCCCCCCCACACACACACACACAAACGCACATGCACACACGCATGCACACACAAGCACTCACACTTGCCGATTTGGACATCACATGGTGTGGTCCTGTTCGTGCTGCGGGGTGTTTGAGATGCCATTTGGTGAGAGATGCCGCACATTGCTGCTAGTATCCCTCATCCCTCGGTTGGGGCTTCTGCTGTGAGTGTGTGTGTGTGTGTGTGTGTGTGTGTGTGTGTGTGTGTGTGTGTGTGTGTGTGTCAGCTGTTCTGGTGCTTTGCTAGTGCAGCCATTGCATCTGAATGCACATGGTCGGGTGGATGGGCCAAGTGCACAGATACAATGACAGGAAGTAGAGAGGGGAGGGAGGGATGTGTTTGGATTGGTCCAGTAGGAGCCTTTTTTCCCTAAGGGTCGGGTTGAGCAAGGATAGGATGATGTGGGGGGGGGTATGTTTCTCTTTCTCTCTCGCTCTCTTTTACGACGCTGTTCTTCACGCCTTCCTCAGTAGTCTGTCTCTCTCCCTCTTTGGTGTGCTTTTATCTTCCTTTTTCACCCCTGGCTATCCCCCTTTACTTCACCTCCACCCCCTTCTTCTCTCATTCTTTTTTCCTTTCCCCTTTTTTATTCCCCCTCTTTCTTCAACCTGAAAGTCCCATTTCTCTCTCTTCCCTCCCTCCCTCCCTCCCCCTCCTCATATTTCTTCTTGTCCTGCATGCAGAGAGTGTTGAGCCA
Organism: Tenualosa thibaudeaui; assembly: GCA_027481765.1. Lineage (NCBI taxonomy): Eukaryota > Metazoa > Chordata > Actinopteri > Clupeiformes > Clupeidae > Tenualosa > Tenualosa thibaudeaui. The sequence continues at coordinate 7,710,919 of JAIFZK010000006.1, read as the reverse complement.
TCTGAGTGGAAGGAGGAGAGGCCAGGGGAGAGAGAAGGATCGAGAAAAGGAGGAACAGAGTGAAGGAGAGGGAGAGGGAGGGATGGAGGATGGAGCCAGTCCTAGGCATTGACAGAGCGTAGTGAGACACAGTGGCTAAATATAGAGCAGCTTTGGAGGAGTGATGTCATGCGTGCGTGTGTGTGTGTGTGTGTGTGTGTGAGAGTGTGTGAGAGTGTGAGGGCTCAGGGACTGGCTCAAGAGCAAGGGATGTGAGTTGGGTAGTGTTAGCAGCGCTGATAAGCTTTTGCCATTACCCCTGCTGGAGAGCCTCTGTCCCGATCGATGGTGCTGCTGCTGCTGCTGCCATCTGTGCAGGCCTGTCCAGGCAGTAGATAAGCTGAGGTGGAGCTGCCAGAACCGGGCCCCAGACCAGCAGTGGGTGCAGCGGGGCGGAGCGCTGGCGGAAGCAGAAGCTGCCTCGTTTAGGCCAAGCAGAGCCCGTCGCGTCCAGCTGCCGACTCGTCGGGCTCTCTGATGGAAGGCCCGACGAGTAATCAGTGGCAAACCACTGGTCTTCAGACGCTTGCTCCCTTTTTGTCTCTTGCGCTCTGGCTTCACGTTTGCTTTGATTTTTTGCTGCGGTACATGGCACGCCGCTCAGCGGCCCTGATTTCACGCCGCCGCGGTGCTCTTGCATCAGCGATGGCCCAGTCAGCATGCGATACATACAAGCGAGGCTCCTGCTCTGCGCTTCGGTCCCGGCAGCGCCACACACACACACTTACACCCAACCCGATCAGCCGTCTGATTGAGGAGATGAAAGTTAAGAGAGCTTTTGAGCGTGTGCCTGCTGCTGTTTTTAGTCAGTCTTGGGCTTGAATTGCCTCAGGGCTGTGTGACATGCTGTCTTTGTCATTTTCCAAAAGGTCAGATGTCAAACAGGATTTCTGAAGGGATATGGATGAAATGCTCATCACTATGCTAGGGGGAAGTATGTTGCCTGTGGGTATAGCATTTGCCTGAGTAGGAATTTGTGAAAATTGTCCTGTTTTTTATTTATTTTTATTTACGTGTTCTCCCAAGAGTGTGTGTGTGTGTGTGAAAGAGACACAAAGGGGCAATGTTTTCTGAATTTACGAGTGTTGGTCAGGTTCTTGCATCATTGTGTCCACGTCAGTACATCTGCGCTATGCCATGTGTTCTGAATGTGTGTGTGTATGTGTGTGTCAGCCTGCAGTATGTGCACAGCTGAGGTGAGGGACCAGGCGGGGCAGGAATCTTGTTTACTGAACCAAATACAGCCACTGAGGCTCTTCCCCCCCCCCACTCCAAGGTTACTGACTTTGAGAGAGCAACTAGGTGTGGAGGAGTGGTGTGTGTGTGTGTGTGTGTGTGTTGTGAAGGGGGCGCAGCGCTGGAATGCTGCTGCTATCTGAGTTCACACTCTGGGGCAGGTCAAAGGGCGCCTGTGAGGTTGCTCCAGCAGCCGTTCCGGCCTGTCAACCCACAGAGTGGTCCAGGACGAGAGGCAGGTCCAGGCGCTAACGCTAACCACACATCTTCCTGGAAGCGTTTAGTCACAAGGTCTTCTCATATTAACCATATCTAGCTCAGTGGCGCCTTCTGAACTGGCCTCCGTGCTGGGGTTTAGTACTCCAGTTACCTTGTCTAGTGCTAGGGCCTAGAATCTTGCGGATTTGAACTGTGTGTTATCTGTAGTATCTTATCCCCTTCTTCTTTGGACCTAGACATAGTACCCCACAAACTACTTCTGTGTTCTAAGGCCTAGTACCTCACTCATTTCTTCTGTGTTCTAGTGCTTAGTACTCCTCTCACTACTGTTTTCTAGGGCCTAGTACCTCACTCACTTCTTCTGTTTTCTGTGGCCTAGTACGCCACACACTTCCTCTGTTCAAGGGCCTAGCACCCTGCTTATTTAATCTGTTTACCCAGCTTAGCTCGTCCCTGTACCAGAGGCTGCTTTGCCTTGTGGCCTACCCTCCCCTACCTCTGTAGTGGGCATACCCAGCCAAGTTTTCTGTTCAGGGATATTGATCTCTTTACTTGAGCTCCGCCCTTATATTCTCTGTAGGCGTCCTACACTCCTCTGTGCTGACAGATTCACTGTTTGGATTTTCACTGTGGCTCTGCATTGGGTCCCAGTCTGTGCTGTGTTGTGCTGTGCTGTACTCTGTTCCACTGCAGGCCGTTGTGTGCTGGGGGGCCTTGGGCAGGCAGGCAAGCAGGCGTTGGGCAACCAGGAAGGGAGGGGAGAAGATAGATAAGAGAGCGAGAGACAGAGAGAGAGGGGGGTGGGGACGGGGAGTGTCAGAGACACGGAGAGCAGCTGTTCCCGGAGCAGGTGCTGGCTTGGGCTCGGCTCGCCTTTCAGGCCGCCCCCATGAGAGACGCCCTCCCCCCCTTCAACCTCTCCCTCCCTCCCTCTCTTTATCTTTCTTGCCTCGCCCTCCCTCCTTCTTTTACTCTCTACACACACACACACACACACACACACACACACACACACTCTATACATATAAAGAATAAAGAGAGACAGGAAGGAAGTAGGGAAAGTCTCAGGAGGAGTGTTGAAGGTCCCAGACAGCACTCTCTCTTCTCCGGTGTCCTCACATCTGGCCGTGGTACCTTCACACTCTCTTAGAACCTGACATTTTAGCCATCCCAGAAACAGTCCATGTCTGTCTGTCTGTCTGTCTGAGTGCGTGTGTGTGTGTGTGAAATTGTGTGTGTGTGAAATTTACACATTGCTTTGTGTGCTTTTTTCCTTGTGTGTGTGTCTGTTTAAACCATGTGCTCTCACTGTAAAGCAGTCCTTTTTGTCCCAGGTGAAACCGGATAGGAGCTTACTGGCTGACTGGAGGGGGGCATGACAGGGGGGAGACTAACAGGGTTGGGCTGGGTTTTGGGCTTCAGCAGGCAGCATTTGTGCTCCGGGCGGGCGGGTGGGTGAACGGGCAGCAGCTGACACCCGACCCCCCCAACCACAGGCTTATTTTAGGGCCCTGACTGGAGCCTAGCAGCAGGGAATGTTTTAAGGGTCACTGGCTGTGTGTGTGTGTGTGTGTGTGTCTGTGTGTGTATGTGTGTGTGTGTTTGTGTTTGTGTGTGTGTATTTGTTTAAGATAAAACAGGCTTGTGGTTTCCTTTTAATAAGGTTTATTATCAGATGATATCACCATCTTTGTCTTTCTCTCTCTCTTCACTGATGTTTCCATAAAACATGCAGCCTAGATTGCATACGTGTGTGTGTGTGTGTGTGTGTGTGTGTGTGTGTGTGTTGATAAACATGGCCTTTGTAAAGGTGTGAGGGCATACTTTATGATGCACACTAAAAGTTCTGTTGAATTGCACCACTAGCCCTGATCACCCATACTCCCCCTTTCTTTCTGTCTCTCTCTCTGATCTCTGTCCCCTTCCTGCTTTCCGGCACCTCTCACAATAACACACCCTCATTGGCCCCACATCGCTGCCTAGCAACATTTGCAACATGCAGCCCTGCTGTTTGGGACCGTTGGCCACTGCTCTGCTCCGTTTCCTCACTTTCACATCACGTATTTGTTTTTTTACTTTGTGTGTGTGTGAGTGTGTGTGTTTGTGTTTGGGTGGAGAGCAGCAGTTTGTATGCAAACAGGTTGGTGGTGTAACAAGGCCATGCTGAAAAAAAAGCGTGTTACATCTTGTGCAGTCTTGTGTTGTAATTCTTCCTCTTCAGTTAGTCTGTGCACTTCCTGGTGAACTGGTCAGCTTGTGGATCTCCTTAGTCCCTCTGCTTAAGACCCAGCATTCCTGTGTGGGCTTAACCTTCAGCTGAGAATGAAGCAGCAGACAGCAACAACAGTAGCGTGCCGAGAAAAGCAAGGGAACTCGCCTTGGGGAACTTTCTTCATGTCCCTGTGAAAAAAAAAAAAGGCATTATTTGAGTGTTTGTGAGCCTGGCGTTGCATCTCCATGGAGACTGACGTCACACTTGACCAGCCAATTGTCCCTCATGAGTAGCAGCCCCTCCCTCACGGTGACAGGAAGTGGCCATAGCAATGTGGAAAACCAAGTTCCTGCTCCCTCACACTCCCCTCACGCGCACACAGACACAGACACACACGTACACAACACACTGGGCTTGTATTAGCTGTGTAAGTATAGGCTACAGTATCTAGGTTGTTTGCATTTCTTCAAGATTGTATAAATTTAAACAGAAGTGTGTGTGCGTGTGTGTGCCTATGTGTGTGTCACTGGATATGAGGCCCAGCTCAGCCCACTTGCAGGGACACCTGCAGTGGCTTGCGTAGGGTTGCTAAGCAACCTGCTGCGTGTTCCCAGGTTTGGGTGCCTTTTTAATTTTAGCCCGGAGGTGGAGGAGGTGTGTGTGTGTGTGTGTGTGTGTGTGTGTGTGTGTGTGTGTGTGTGTGTGTGTGTGTTTGTGTTTGTGTTAAAGATGTTCGCGAGTGAGTAAAGTGGTCTGCCAGTTTGTGTGCCAGCAGCACCCCGAGCCGCAGCCCTCGGCCTCCATATCATTAATTTCCCTCCGTCATCCAGCCAAAGCACGGCATAATTAAGTGCACACAGGGAACAACGAGAAAGTTGAGGGCCGAAGAGGGAGAGCGAGAAAGAGAGGGATGAGTGCAGAAATGAAGGGTGAAGAGAGATAGAGAGGGAGAGAGAAAAGGAGGCAGGGAGGGGTTGAGAGAGAGAGAGAGAGAGAGAGAGAAAGAGAGGGTCGGGCGGCGGAGGTGCACTGGTCTCATCAGACTTGCTGAGGGAAAGCGAGGGGTGAACGAAGCGAAGCAGGCGAGAGCAGGACCCCAGAGAACAGGCGAATGAAATGAGAGACTGAGCTAGCAAGCGACAGAGCGAGAAAGAGAAGGAGAGAGAGGGGGGGAGGGAGGCAGAGAGACGGTGGCGGCGATGACGGCAGCTGGAATGAAAAGCCTTTGTGTGGTTAATAACAGCGCTGGCTCTCGGCCAAGGACTCAGGAGGGAGACGAGGGCTTGGGGGGGGTGGTGCTGTGTGAGTGTGTGTGATATGTGTGTGTATGGGGGGGGTTGCAGGATTAGCCCGAACAATCAGGACCACAGGATCAAAACAAGGAGGCAGGAACAAGGCGAGGTCACTGAGCTACCATCTGCCCACCCTCTCTCTCTCTCTCTCTCTCTCTTTCCCCCTCTCTCTCTCTCTGTATTTCTGCCGCAGGGTAGGAGGGTGGGCAACTTTCTTTCGGCTTCATTAAAGTAGTAGCAGTAATGCCTGGTGTGAAAGAGTGGGAGCTTGTTGGCATACAAGCTGATCTGTGTTAGCATGTATGTATGTAATGTTTGAGTATGTATAAATGTTTGCATTTGTGTGGGTATGCAGTGGTCTCAAGCCAGTGAGCATTGAGCAGTGAGCAGCCTAGCGAGAGAACACACTCTTTCTCTCTCTCTCTCTCTCTCTCTCTCTCTCTCTCTCTCACACACACACACACACACACACACACACACACACACACACACACTAGCGAGTCTACACAAAAGTTTGTGGTTTGCTCTCTCTCTCCATCTCTCTGTCTCTCTCTCACTCAATCTCTGCTTTTCTCTTGTATTGTTGTATAAAGACCTGTAAGAGAGTTGGCCTTCAACATTCAGCTGAGCTGAACAACCAGTTCTCATTTCTCCTTGTCTCTAGGCCTACACATGAGCCTTTGCCTGTCTGTATGTGTGTGTTTTTTTTTTCTTTTTCACGTTTTATCACGTTTTCTGTGGGAAAGCAGTAAAGTAGCTCTGCTCTTATCCTTTCTGTTTCTGGTCTCGCTCTGACGGTGAACATGGTCGCTGGCTTGCAGCGCGGCCTAGGTTGCAATGAAGTTGTTGAAAGGCAGGTTTCTTTTGATGTTGTTGTGTGTCTCTGTAGTAGTGTTTTGTTTTTTTTGTTTTCCCTCATGTGCTCTAACACACACACACACTGAGCAAGCATGTGGGAGGCTGGTTATGTAAACACCCTCTTGCTGACTTAATGTGTTTCTGGAATAAACAGGGGCACGCTCTGTCGTTGCTGCTGTGTGTGTGTGTGTGTGTGTCTCTGTCCTGCCATCACTCCACTCCTGCCATCACTCCACGGAGATGCACCATCAGCTGACAGACAATATTTTAGCCAGTGAACGTGCTGTGATGAGCGCCTCATGCTTAACTGCCAGCCCAGCACCTCCAAGAGCCAAATGTGCTTGAGCTTATCAGAAGTGCAGCTCCTTGTTTCAAAGCACTTATGGGGATGAATGGAAGCAACATGATTGGTCTGTGAGCCAATATGTCAAACACTAGTGGCCAGTTGCATGCATGCTGATATTTTTTTTTTTTGTGAAGGCGTCAATTGAAGTCAGGTGAACCACCGATGGCGAATTGCAGATTGACGTATGTCTCTGACATCCTTCTGTGTGTGTGTGTGTGTGTGTGTGTGTTTCTGCTTGATGTACACACATTGCATCAGCCCATCAGCAAAAACCTGCCGACCCGGCAGCTGTGAAGGGACCAGCTATACCACCAAAGGTTCCACCCCAACGAGCTCCGGCCAAAAATTGACCTCGGACCTGTTGGAACGTGACTTTGAACATTCACTTCTCCACTACTACCTCTCTTTGTCCCTGCAGAGTTATCATCTCATAAGCTCACGTGAGCTCAGAGTTTGCGTTGAAGTGTGTGTGCGCGTGTGAGCAGTCGTCCTGGGCTTCTCTTAAAGCCTTTTATGGCTAAGGAAGGCCACTGTGAAGAGCCCTGGCCGTCCATTCACATGTGTGTGTCATTGTCTGTGGGCTGGTGTGAAAACTGCTCTTCCTGCAGCCGTCATTAGGTTGACCCCCTTCATTAAAGCAGCCCAGAGGAGGCTTGTCTGGATGCTAGAAGTTGTAAAAGGGGGCAGTGAGGGAAGGGGGGTGGGATAGAGAGCTGGGAAGCTGACAGGATCCTGACAGGCTACGGCCTGGCTGCTTTTAAAGAAGTGAGAAGAGGTCTCTCAGAGTAATATATTGTTGGGACATCCATTCCCGGATCTTTTTTTTCCCCTCAGTTTTTGGCCTTGATAATAAGTCTAGCTCTAGAATCTTCTGTAATGTTTAGCCTGTAATGGATGTAGCCTGTATGCAGGTTCTGACACCTCATTATGTAATGGATGCCTAATCCAGTAAAAAAGATCCAGGACTAGTCTTGTGTGTGGGCCTCTGCTATTTTGGTGTTTCTGTTGTTCAACTGGAGAAAATCCCTGCCTTGAGCACATCCTTTCTTGTGGAGCAGCTCTCTCTCTTGGCCCTTCTCTGTTTCTCTTTCTCTCTCTCCCTTACTCCCTCCTCAGCCTGTGCCCACTGACTGACTCTTCCTGTCTCAGTCTTTCATTGTCTTCCACCCCCCGTTCCCCTCAGCTCTCCTCCCTCTCCCTCCCTCCTCAGTTGAGTAGTCTTTCCTTCCTGCGTCTCAGGGACTCGTGCTTCCTGCCCCGCTCGGCTGCCAGGATGTAGCTCACTGTCTTCTCACAGGAGTGCACCACCCTCTCTAAATACCCCCACCAGACACTTGCACGCTCACGCACATACACACAAACACACACACACACACCCCTCCCCAACTGCAGGAATGGGTCTGTCCACCAGCCCACAGGCCAAAGGCTTGGGCTGGCTGTAGTGTGTTGGGATGGGATGGGTCAGGCTGGTTTGGTAAACCGTAAACAGACCAACGCAGAAAGCGTTTCGAAGCTGATGCTAAATTGAACCCTCTGAAGTCTTTGCCTGTGCGTTTACAAGAGGATCGCTAGCTTGGATCTTCATAGTGATGATGACCAGCACTTTTTTGGCTTTCCCTCAATGTCCCTCGACTCCTCATTTAGTACTGATCCTCCTGCCTTCAATTTCCATCATGTGGAGTCATTCCCGCTTGTCTAATCATGAATGGTGCAGCCCGTCTTGTCTTTCCGAGCAGCAGTAGCAGCAGCAGGCCTCAGCAGTCCCCAGGCTTGATTAATAATGCATCCCAGTAGCAGTGCACTGCAGATGGGCCGCCGTGCTAGAGGAGGAGGGGGAGGAGTGGATGGCCTGATGTAATGTGTAATGGTATCTTGGGCTGGCTGGATGAACATCTTTTGGTTCGTGTTTTTGTGTATGTGCATGCGCATGCGTGTGTCTTTGTGTTTTGAAAGTGTGCGTGTGTGTGCGCGTGTGTGCTTCATAGGCCCGCCTGCTGTCTGGTGTGGCCATCAATAATTCACGTGTGCACACACACGCACACAGGCGAACGCACAACACACATATACACACACACACACCCACAGACCCTTCCCCCACCTCTCAGGGGTCACGGCACCATATTGTGTATGTATCCTGTGCTACTGGGGCTCCTCCATCAGCCCCTGCGCAGGTGTTGTGGCCGGAGAAGGCTTCGCTCTCATCTGATCAGCCGACAGGCTCATCATTTCTCCTCCCACAGCTCTCCCCCCACAGCTCTCCCCTCTCTTGCAACCCCCACCACAACTACCCCTTCTCTCCCTCACTCCCTCGTGCTCTCTTCCTCTCTCTCCTCTCTCCATCTCTCCCTCCCTCTCTCTCTCTCTCTCTCTCCCTGTGACAGGCCTCCCTTCGTCCTCCCTGCTGCTCTGACCACAGCCAGTTTCCGTCTCTGCTCAGTGGAAAGCTCTGGCGGGAAGTGAAACCAGATGAAGCCACGGTGCAGCAGCAACAGAGGCAGCTAGCTCGCTCACTCAGTCACTTGCTGCCTTGCCTTCGGTCTGCTTTTAGGTGCTAGCCAAGCCAGCCCAAAGCTAACAGCCGTTAGCAAGCCGCAAGCAGAACTCCTACCGTTGCCGTCGCTGACTCAATTGCAGCGCCGTCAACTTTTATGTCACCCTTGGGGTTGAAGTTTCTGTGCAACGCTGGAGCCCCTAGTAATTTAATTGTCACTAATTTCTTTCTGCATCTTGACAGTGTAGCAGAGGATATTTTTAACGCCTCGTCTGTAATGACGGGGATGAGGCTCACGGGCGCCGATCCCTCACCCGACACTGACATTTGATTCCAATGCCAGACTGAGGGCGTCTCTCTCTCTCTCTCTCTCTCTCTCTCTCTGATTTAATTTTTGGGCTAGTCAGAGAAGAACCACTGGGAGTGCCGATGGTGGTTAGTTTTCATAAAGTTGAATTGCATCTTGGTTAATGAGTTTTTGTGCATATCTGTCATGTGCAGACAAAGTTGATGTCATGTAGTTTGTTGTTTTTTTTAGTGTGCTTGGGCATTGTTCTAGAAGGTGTAGGTGAAGGTGTTTTGTTAATCCGTCTTCAAGGTTGGTCGGCCAACAAGAAGTTCCTGTTCTCACAAAGCTTTGGCCTACTCCTTAAGTGAGAGATTGAGACAGATATGAGAGAGAAAGTGTGTGTGCGTATGTGTTTATAAAATGGTCTTTTGTCTCAGCAGTTACAGGGTATGGTAAGGGTGTGGGTATGGTAATAGCATTCTCTGAATTGCTGAGTCATGCACAACTTTGTTGCTTCAATGGCTACATTGCACTTGAAACTTATTTTCCATGTGTTCTTGACTGAATTAGATGTGTGTGTGTGTGTGTTTGTGCGTGTAGCCGACATCTCGCTAGAGCTTTTGCTCTCAGGTCTCTGGCAGCATTTGTGGTGACGCAGCAGAATGAAGTCTGGAGCCTGAGATGGAGAGAGAGCAAGCAAACTGCACCCCAGTCAGAGCAGGATGTGGACAGCCTTAGCTGATTGCCTGCATCTCATCTCACCTCATCTCTCTCTCTCTCTCTTTCTCTCTTTCTCTTTCTACCAAACAGAGGGATCAAAGAGAGTGATCTGGGAAAGTGAAGCATAGCTGATAAACGCCTCAGTCTCTGAGCTGGTCCACATCACACGGCAGCATCCAGTCTAGTCAGGCTCGTTTAGTGCTCTCCTCCCTTCACTGATCAATGCTCACTCACCATTCATTCTCTCTCTCTCTCTATCTATCTATCTCCCTTCTCTTCTACCCACCCAATTTTTCTTCCTCCCTGTCTTTTTCTCTAGTTCCACCCCCCCCCTCTCAGGATGTTCAGTGGCCTGCAGTCTTTTTTTATTCTGGGCTGCTGTCCTGCAGGAGAGCATTGCTCTCTCCTCTCCTCTCTTCTCCTCTCTGATGTATTTACTCACTGCCAGCAGCACTCCCCTTCAAAGCAGCCATGTCATTGGCTGAAGGGCAACTGCTCATTCAGTAGCGCCTCAGCCCATTGGGTAGTAGCAGGTGGTGTGTGTGTGTGTGTGTGTGTGTGTGTGTGTGTGTAATGGAGACTGTTTGGCTGCATTTGTGGGGCTTTGTTTTGGTCTGCCTGTTTTAGTTTTCCCGTCCCTCTCATTTTTAGGATGGTTGTTGCCTTGTCTGTTTGTTAGTCTGTTGTCACAGAGACGGTAGTGTGGTCTTGCAGTGAAGACTTCAGCAGGCTGAATCTGTTTAGATTTTGTTTGAATCTAAGAAGAGCTGTCCTTCCTTAGGTCTGTGTTGTTTTTGTTTTGCCGTCATCCACTAAGCACTGCTATATTTATTTATTTTTTACTGCAGTGTACTTCATTTAGCGCTGTGATTAGTGTGTGTGTGTTTGTTTTAGTGTGAGTGACTGTGCATTGAAACAATCCCAGTGTATCGGCGTGAAAAAAGCAGGGTGGGGTTGATTAGGAAGTCAGATCCTTATATTGCTGGATTTCAGAATGAGAGTGAAGCCCTCTGCAGGCTATTGATCCAGCCGCACTGTCCCACTGCTGCACCCGCTGATTCAGAACAGCCCTTAGTGCCTCATCCATCAATGAACATGCACGGGAAACTGATACCAGATCAGCTGAAGAACCACACTTGCACATCTTGGAGAGCTGGACAGCCACAGTGTGTTTTTCATTGATTCCCATATGTGCAGTTTGCATGTGTCTGCTAGTATGTGTGTGGTAGTGAGACGGTGTTGTTAATGCACACACACTCCAACAGATATACATGCATGTGGCATACAGACCTGTCTTCACCCAAGCCATTTTCCCATTGTAATTCACCTCACTAACACACACACACACACACGCAGAGAGCGAGCCTCTTTATAGAAACACCATCAACACCTTTTCTCTCTGCTTTCCTTCAGCCTCGCCTCCTGCTGTTTGCCTCTCATCTCCATTCAATTTTCTCTTTCTATCCCCCTCTTTTTCTCCCCCCTCCCCCTTCATCTTTGCTACACTCTGTCTTCCCTGTCGCTCTCCTGCTCTTCCTCATCCTCCTCCTCCTCCTCTTCTTCCTCGTCCCTGGCAGAGCAGTGAGCAGGCAGGGCGCATGCGGAGCGCCAGCAAGTAAATACTTAACTATGCGGAAGCGGAGAGCCTCTCTTCCACGCTCTGCCTATGTAGGTCATGATGACTCACCCCTCATGCGCCGAACATGCCCACGGATCCCTGCTTTCTCTCTCTCCCTTTCTCCCTCTCTCCCTGTCTCTACACTCACTTTAAGGCGCAGGCAGAGCCAGTGTGCCAGAGACAGAGAGTGAGAGATGGGGTGGAGTGGAGGTTTGAGAGGAGGAGTGTGTGTGTGAGGGGTGGGGTGGGGGGATTGGGGGTTGTGGAGACGAGAGAGGGAATGTAGTTTGTTTACACCAACGAGGTTGCGTGCTTTTTGTTTTTTTTTTTGGTTGTTTTTTTCGTTATTGTTGTTGTCTCTCTCTTCTCTTGGCGAGGGCTGCTTGTGTTTTGCATGCACCTTCCCAATCTGATTTTGGCTCTGAATTTGACTGTCAGTCAAAGGTGCTGCAGTTTGCTCTGAGAGAAGGTAGGAAGTTGAACTTGCTTGGCTTTGCCGTTGGCCACCTGGCAGGAGAAGAGGGAGGTGTTCCACCCCCTTGGTGGTGTGTTTGTGTTTGTGCCTGTGTGTGTGTGTGTTTATAATGAGCCTTATAATGAGGCGGGGGGTGTTTTTCCACGTACACGTTGTTACCCATTTAATGAATGGCTAGTGGCGTGAGCATTAGGTGCACACATGGCCATGGCCACATTCCCCAGGAAGGGGGCCGAAACTCTGGGAAGATGAAAAGGATTGCCTTCAGTTCTGCCACTGCGGCACTCATCTCACTTGTCAAGGGAAGTTTTCGTTGAGGTCGCATGTCCCAGACAGTCTAGACCAGTGTGGAGAAGTGGGGGGATGTGTGCCTCTCACCTCACACATGAAGCTGGCAGTCAGATAGACTGTTCTTCACCTACCTACCCACACAGACACGCTCAAAACATTTACATTTAACTCTCTGCTGTGGACAGTGCGTGTGCGTGTGCGTGCGTGCGTGCGTGCGTGCGCGCGTGATTGTGTATGTTTTGTTTGACAACCTGACTGATAACAGAGGATCTTCAGCCTTGCTCAGTGCTCCGTGCCATCCAGCAATATTGACAATGAACAGGCTCTACAGGCTCATTATAAACACACACACACACGCACACACACACACACACTTTCTCTCCTGATGCACCTTGTCAGCAACAGGCATGGCCACCACACACATAATAACTTGGGATTTTATGGGTAGACATGTGGTCTCCCATCTATAAAACAAAGACAACACTTATCTCTGATAAACATGGATCCAGGTCTTACACACAAACACACATGCACACACACAGGTCAGTCAGACAGGACTCTCCTTTCTTTGCTGATTATATTGTCCTGGCCATCCAACTGAGCTCTCCTCAGGTGCTCCTTATATACATGTCTTGTGTTACTTGTTTGTGTTAGTGGGTTTGCTTTCCACTGCTTAAGACCAACACCCTGAGGAACCCTGGTACATGATCCTTTGTTCACCCGGACTCCAACCAACCCCGCCACCCTCACCACTAAGATGACTGCACGATCGTGTTTCATTTTAATTTATTAGTTTCAGTCACAGATGCTTGATTAAAATAGGATCCACTGTTTTTGGCGGACAGTGTTGGCACATGGGTGCTGTGGTGTTCCTGTGTGTGTGTGTCTGTCATCCATTAATATTGAATGTGGAAGAAACCGTTGGTCTTAATAAGCCATCTAAAACCTGCTGTAATTAGTCAGCATGGTTGTGGAGTGACGCATCCTTACACTCTCTTGTCCACACTTCCCCACAACCCTCCTCATTTGACCTCCTTTTTTTGGGTCTCTCCTCCTCCCCCCAATCCCAACACTGAAGTTTCCTCCCAGTGATAGAACTGAGCTGAAATCCTCCACCTGTGCTTGTTAAATGCCACTATGTACTAATCCCTTTACATATACTCACCGAGGATGGCACACTCTGTGTGCGTGTGTACTTGTGCATGTGTGTGTGTGTGCATGTGTGTGTGTGTGTGTGTGTACGTGTACGTATGTGTATGATCGTGTGTGTGTGTGTGTGTTAAGCAGTGCTGATGGGGATACAGTGTAGGATTGTAGCTGTAGTATCCCTGTGCTCGCAAGGCCTAGGATCTGCATATGAATGCTTGGTCCAACTCAGGGAGGGAGGGAGAGCCAGAGTGGCTGGGAAAGAGGATGGTGAGGGTGGGGTGGTGGTGGGTGAGGAGGAGAGGTGGCTCAGCCTTTTGTCCCCCAAATTTACAAGCACCTCTCTTTCCTTTCCGTGTGGCTGTTATGCAATCTACAACTATTTGGAACAGCCTTGGGGTGTGTGTGTGTGTGTGTGTGTGTGTGTGTGTGTGTGTGTGTCAGAGAGTGGCAGAGGGAGGAGGGTCTTATTTGTGAGTGTCAGGCTACCGTCGGGGGGGGGGTGGATTGGGGTAGTTTGCCCCAGGCAGGGGTCTGTCAAACACATTTTGGAGCAAGGCGGGTGGAGAGCTTTATGAACAGCGCCCAGTGCCCTGACCTACTTTTTCCTGTGTTTACATGCATGTTCGTCCTGACTGTGTGTGTGTGTGTGTGCGCTTACGTGTCTATCTCTGTGTGTCTGTGCGAAAGGCGGAGCCTTCTAGACGATTCCTTGGGTTCATCTTATGGGATAACACATAAACATGCACATACACACACAAACACACTGTTAATTTGGAAAGAGGCTGATGCACACCTCCGCCTCTCTCTCTCTTTCTCTTTCTTTTTCTGTCTCTGTATCTTTCTCTTTCTCTTTTCTCTCTCTATCTATCTCACATTCACTCACACACACACACTAGTCTGTAAAACCCTACTCATTCCCAGGCCTGACGCAGACTATCTGTGTTTTTATCTGTGGTCTGTGCCATGGGCCGTGGCCAGTTAGCCTGGAGTTCTTTTCCTGCACATGTCCAGTGACGTGGAGAGCAGTGGGGAGGACAAGGCTAAATGGGGTCTTTGTTTGGTCCCACTGGAAGCAGCCACAAGAAGAGGGGGGTGGGGGTAGGGTGGCTAGGGCCCGACGCTAAGCCTTTTGATCATACATGGATCATCTTTCTCTCACCCGCTTATTCACTCTTTCACCTCATCTCAACCTCTTTCCTCCACCTCCTCTTTCCTTATCCTTCCTTTCCTTTCCATTGCTCCCACTCTAGCAAACCATTGCTCACTTGCTGTGCTGTGCTGTGTCAATACAGTGTACACCCTCTTCTGTCCTGGATGCTTGTGTCATTGGATGTGTTTATGGAGATCTCCTCCTCCTATTTTTTTGTTTGTTTTTGGTAGAATCCAATATGCACACAATTTTAAATTTTGGACTAGCTCATGTCGTCCAAATATACCACTCTTGCAGTAACATTAACCCAACTCTGTGTTCTGTGTTTTGCATTGAATGGAGATATATATGACTATATGAATATATTGTTATTTACTGTGCAAGAAGCTCAATTTCACTGCTGGTACCAGCCTCTTAAAACATGCCAGTCCCTGCCTACAGGCTTCATGGTGATATGCTAGCTTGCTAACATGCTAACTGGTATCGTTTGGTGACTTGGTGGGGGAATTTAAACAGGTCACTGATTGAGAAAGAAGCAAAAGCACTGGATGTGGCGTTTTGCACATCCCTACAGTGGAGAGGCAGTGACCTTGTCACGCAGTCGAGGGAAGAGACAGGGCCTACGTGGTGTGCTAAACCAGCTCGCTCAAATGACACATTCCTCTATTTTCCTCTCGCCCTCCCTTCCTCTGTCTCAGTCCCCCCCTTTCTCTCGCTCACTCTCTCTCTCTCTCTCTCTCTCGCTCTCACTCACTCTCTCTCTCTTCCGTGCTTTTGCCAAATATCCTTGCGGCACAGACTTTTTCCATGAGTGTGGGACGTTAGCAGTGGGCCATCAACAGGAAATTCCAGACTGAAAGGAGCGAGTGAGGGAGGGAAGAAGAGGGGGGAGAAAGAGAGAGAGTTCGGTTCTCTCTCTGTACTCTCTGCTGCTGCTGCTCCTCCTGCCTCTGCTCCTGGAGGGACACTGGCTGGCTGGCTCTCTGGGTCGCTGGCTGACTGACTCTGAGGCTTTGTGCTGTGTAAGGCTTTTCTGCATGGCTGCAAGCGATGACATACAACGCTCTCGATGGGGGCACAGAAGCCAACCACTCTTCTCTCGTGTGTGTGTGTGTGTGTGTGTGTGTGTGTGTGTGTGTGTGTGTGTGTGTGTCTGAGAGTAAGTGGGAGCAGGGAGTTTGCGTACCCGTCAGTCAGCGTCAACCGGTCTTCTAAGAACACAGCCCTGTGCCAGCCAGCAACCCGTCCTTGCCTTCACCCGTGCAAGCCAGATGTGCCGCCTGAGTCAGGCCCAGTGGCTAACAGGCAGCTAAGCTAAGCTAAGCAAAGCTAATCCACGACGTGCCATTCTCTAGTTGGGGGGGCCCTCGGGATGCGGTAGGGCGCTCACAGCAGCCGGGAAGGGAAGGACGGTAATTACACTCAATTGCACACACATGGCGTGCTAACATGTCCCTGTCTGGAGGTCTGATGCCGCCGCGGGCAAACCAGGTCTACCAAAAAGCCTGGGAGCAGAGGACCATTAACGTTCTCCGTCCCCCCTCACTCTCCTCCTCCTTTTTTTTTTTTTTTTTTTTTCTTTTTCCCCTCTCTTCTCCCTCTGTCTCAATCAAGGTCTGTTAATGGAGTTTCCACTCAGCGGCTGCGGCGCTTGCACTTTCTCAACCAAACTTAGATGACTGATCTGTCCTTAATCCTGATGGAGGCTAAGCTAGCAGGCCTTGATTATTTCTGTGCTTTAGAATAACAGATGTTGGCCCTTTGCAAGACGCCTCTGGAGAGAGAAGGAGGTGTGTGTTTATTGTGTGAGCCACACAGGTTAAAAGCTTAGTGAAGGACGACAGCTACGTCACCTACCCCGTCTTCGCGTTCAGCTCCCTAATCGCAGGCGTGTGTGCTAAGACCTCGGGACACGCGTCCCCCTGTGAGTTACAATGCCACATTCTTAAAAGGTCTTCCTAGTCCTGACGCACGCCACCCCCAGCTCCCTGGGACGCTTGGCCATTAAGTTTTATCTTCCAGCATGTAGCTGGGAGCAGAGTCGAGTGCACCACTGGATGTTAACCGACCATGACTCTGTGTGTGTGTGTGTGTGTGTGTGTCTCTGTGTGTCTCTCCGTCTGTCCATCCCATCGGAGCAAAGTCGGTGGTCTTCCAGCACCTGCTCCTTCTGTCAAGGTTATACAACTATTACCTTCACTGCCCACTCTTCTGACCATAAATTTACCGTCCCCCAGGAACGATTTGGTTGTGCCTTAAATTTGGTGACCAGACGTTGCAGGTGTAAAACACGAACAAGTTTATGCATCTTCCGGCACCCTTGGCGAGGTCACCTGATTCAGAAAGGCAGAATGTGCATGTCATCGTTTGGCCTCCCGTTCTTTGTCCCGAGACCACAACTGCGGGCAGAGAGTGGAAAGGGAGGCCTGGATCTTTCCTGGTCGTTCTCCTAGTTGTTTTTCCGGTTGTTTTTCCCACTGCTGTCGCAACTCAAAGGAGGAGGAGCCCTGCGCCGACGCTGAAGGCCTCACTGGAATGGCATGCCCACGCTAGACCAGCGCCAGACCAGCTGGGGTTTGTGGAGCGGCCGAGGACAATCTTGGGTCACCATTTAGGTGTCAACCCAGTGACCAGGGTGCTCTGTGTGTGTGTGTGTGGTGTATGTGTGCGTGTGTGTGTGTTTGTTCATCCATATGTAGGCGTTTTTTTTCTAACCAGCTGTTTCCTACGCTGTCCCCTGACTCGTGACACATATTTATGCTGTTGAGGTTTAATCACTCCTACACACACACACACACACACACACACACACACACACACACACATATGCAGGAGGTTATTCATGACTATTATTCCACATGTAGGCTAGCTGTTGCTTTCCAGCCAAATGAATGGCCATGTCATTGCCCCAGGCCGGCAGCCTCTTCCTCTGAGGACTGCAAATCCCATCAGGCGTGGCGGCTGCAGCCGTGCAAGAAGCTCTCTGATGGCCATCCAGGCCCAGACTCCTTTTTCCCAGATGCCGGCTAGACGGAGCTCTGCTGGATAGAGAAGACCGGCCTGGCCGGTGCAGGCCCAGAGGCCCCCACAGTTGGTCAGCCGCCGTGCCAGACTGGCGGCCATATTGTTCAGCGTCGCCAAGACTGAGGTGAAGCGAGGTGGTCGAGGTTGTCGTGGGGACAGCCTGGCCGCTTTGTAAACACCAGCTGTAAAGAGGCATTCTAAACACACTAAGGAGCTCCCATGGCAGACAAGAGACTGGGGGAGAGAGGTGTGGGTGGGGTGTTTGGGGGTTAGATGTTCTGGACAGTAAAGCACTTTTATGGCCACCATCACTTCACTGCTGTTTACAGATACTTGCTCCAGACTGTTACTGTCTGTTGTGCAATTGTGTACGTGTGTGTGTGTATAAGTGTGTGTGTATATGTATATGTGTGTGTCACACACAGTATGTGTAAGTTTTGCATGCCTGTGTGTGTCTTTAATGGAGAGTGTCTCCCAGAATGGAAACGGAGTATAATCTGTTTCATTCATTAGTCTTCAGAGACTGCGCGTGTGTGTGTGTATGTGGGCATGAGCGAGTGCATGTGCTTTCTATTTAATAGGTTGAATGAAAAAGTCCAGGACACACACACACACACACACACACACACACACACCACACACAGAGCTAGAGAGCCTGGTGTGATGAGGTATATTGACTCCAGAGAGGGTGATTCTGTAGCATCAGGTCTAGCATCTATTATTCAAACAGGATGCGTTCAGCTCCAGTCAAATTATCCTCCTGAACACACACCCCACCTTCTCTCCCTTTAGCTGCTCTCTGTTTCTCCCCTTGTTCCTCTTCTCATTTCTCTTTCTCCGTCTTCGTCATCCCTCCGTCAGTCTCAATTAAACCCCTACCCCGCTGCAGCTTTTTCAGTCTCTCCCTTCAGTCCTCCACCCTTGGGATTATTGAGGGAGTGCTGTGGGTGGCCAACGGTAGCTCTTGGCTTGGGTTTGTAGTCGTGCCCTTCGGCTTCTGCACTGCGCGCCTCTTGTCCGCCCTATCCGTCTCCCAGCCCACCCCCACCCCTCCTAGCCTGTGTGTCCAAGTAGTGGGCCCCCATGCAGGGGATGCTATTGATTGGTCTGCCCTGGGCCTCACCGCCGCTCCTTGTGCTGCTGGGATTCCTAGAAGGCTCCAGTCCAAGCCACTAATTGGTGTGGGTCTACTTAGCCTAATGAGCATATTGATTGTTCCGCTGTTGTTTGAGGGGTCCAGCTGCGGCTGGTGTGTGTGTGTGTGTGTGTGTGTGTGTGTGTGTGTGTGAGACGGCATCATTTATGCGGTGGTGGAGGCCTGACAGAAATTCAGACCCACCCTAAGCAGTCAGCCTTTTGGGGAGATGAAGGAGTGCTGTGGGGTGGAACGTTCACCTTCACTCCAACAATCCCACTTGCCTTACCACACACACACACACACACACACACACACACACACACACACACACACTCTCTCAGACATGCATTCACATACATAGTCCCAATACTCTCTGAATAGCAGATGCACGACTGCCCGTACAGACAGACAGCGAATCCTGCTCTCCTTGTGTCCCTGTACTGCAGACTGACTCTAAGGGCCAGTGGGTGGAGGCTCTCTCTCTCTCTCTCTCTCTCGCTCCCCCCTCCTCCTCTTTCTCTCTCCATCTCTCTTCATCTCTCTCTCCTCTTCTTTTTGCCCTCACTCTTTCTCTCCATCCGCCTCAACCTCTTTCATCCTCTCACTGATGTATAATTCATCTGGGATCTCATCGGAGAGGGAGTAGCCTTTGCCGTTGCAGACTCTGCGCACACACACACACACACACACACACACACACACACACACACACTACTCTGCCAGCCCAGCTTAGCCCATCCCAGCCCTGCTTATCCATTTAGTGTTTTCACTACACTTCTGTTTGGCACAAAACACATGGCCTTTTTGTGTGTGTGTATGTGTGTGTGTGTGTGTGAGCACGAGAACGACAGAGAGACAGAGATGGGATCCCACTCGTCCATCAGTGAGGCTCCCATTAGGAATGGGCTCTGGGATAATGGCTGTGTTTTCTCTGCCTGCGTTCTGGCTGTGCTTGCACTTTCCTTTCTTTTTTGAACACCCCCCACCCCCCTCTTTCCAACAGAGGGATGGAGTCCATACTGCCCCCCCTCCACCCCTAAATCCCCAGTTCATTGGCCTCAGCACACTTGGCTGTTTACATCTCTCTGTTTTCAATCCTGTCTCTCTCTATCTCTCCTTCCATCCGTCCCGCGCCCTAGACCCCAGCCATCAGCATATCGCTTCCCCTCACCCCCACCCCCACCCCCACCCCCTGCCCTGATCCCTCTCCGGAAGTCTGGATCCCAGACCAGCAGCTATCCACCCCAGCTGCCAGACGGACATGGTCCCCAATGTCAATGGCAGGATTAGAGAGAGGGGGAGCAAAAGAAGAGGGTAGACCCACTCGTTTAGTTCAGAAAGCTCAGTGTGTGCAAATCGCCATCTCTCTCTCTGTGCCACAGTCTGCTGAAAGGAGAGAGTGAAGAGCAGGAGTGGAACCAGCTCAGGGAGGGACGAGGGAGAGCGCTTTTGCCTTTCACACATGGTTGCATAACAGAGTGAGAGGAAGAGGAGGAGGCGAGGAAGGCGCCCCACCCCCTCCACCCACCGCCCTCCTCCCCCCTTTCCCTTTTTCTCTTTCTCTCTTTCTGTCGCTCCATCTCTCTCGGTTCCTCTCTGTTTTTGTCGTCGCAGTAGCAGGCCTGTGAGGCGTGCTGCTTTTGAGCGTGTTTGATGTTGTTATTGGTATTCACGTTTGCGAAAGGTCACATCACTCTCACTCTCCCTCTCTCTCCCTCACTCTCCCTCTCTCTCCCTCTCTCTTTCTCTCTCTTTCTCTCTCCCTCTGTTTTTCCCCTTTATGCTTTGTTCATTATCTCTCCTCAGTCATATTTATTTTTTCCACCTTCCATAATCTTTAATTAATGCAGGGCCTCTCAGAGAGAGCTCTCTCTCTTGATCACACATGAGCACACCCTTTTTCTGTCTTTCTGATACACACACACACACAGATTTTTTTTTTTTTGGGGGGGGGGTACGCAATATAATTTTATAAATGAATGCTTAATATTTAAAAAGTGAGAAGAGAGCCTACATAAATGATCTGTTTCAAGAAGTGGGGGGACTCCACACACACACACACACACACACACACACACACACACTGTCTCATGCTGGCTCTGTGTTTCCAGCTGAATATCCGTAGGATATCATGTTAGCTTCTCCTGTCTCTGTCTCTCTCTCTCTCTCTCTCTCTCTCTCTGCCCTTGTCTTTATTTAATTTAGCTGTAGCACCTGGTAAATGGGAAACACCTGAGATGGATCGTGTGTGTGGGTGGGTGGTTGAATGTGTGGGTGCGCGAATGCGTGGGTGTGGGTGTGTATGCCTGTCTGGCAGAGCAGTTGGCTGTATTTACCCAGCCCCAGTATGTTATTTTGGATCTGGAGTGAAGCATATAGTGTAGCACAAACAGTCTGTGGTTCACTTGTGAGTTTTCCACTGTGCTAACAGCTAAAGCTAACAGCTTTCAGATTACTGGTCTGGTCTGGAGTTTTGGAACAGTGTGAACCTTCTGGAACAGCATGACATCCTAACCCCCCCATATATATATATATATAATATCACACGAGTTTATTTTGGAGGAAGAGTCAACCTTAGCTTTAAGCTGAAACCCACTAGACCCAGACAATGCAGCTCCAGAGCTTTGGTCAAACCCAGTGCCTGACTCAGTCCTCTGAATAAATAAACAAACGTAAACAAAAACAATTCCACATATGACTGTGTGCGTGGAACAGTGCTGCGCTTCAGAGCTGTTGGCTTTGGGTAGTTTTGGTTGTTGTGTTTTTGTGCGGTGGAATGGCTGATGCATAGCTTTCCTTCTCCTCCCCTGCCTGCCTCTCCTGCAGCAGCTGTCCTGGTTTGTGCAATCAGCGCTGAATCCTTGCTCACACTGCGTGACGCGATTGAACTTCAGGATCTGTAGAACGTCAGGATCTGTAGAACCTACCTTTTGCAGGAGTGTGTGTGCGTGCGCATGCGTGTGTGTGCGTGCACGCGTGCTCACGCTCGTGCGCACACACAAGTGTGTATATGTGCAGAATTGTGTGTGTCTGTGTAAATGTGTAGACAGACCATGTCCTGTTGTAGGTCCTGTGCTGTGTGTGTGTAGCTTCTTGTCTCCTGTGTGCAGGCCAAGCCGTCTCTTTCCTGGAAAAGGTTTCTGGGGCACCCAGTGCTCCCAGCCCCCCAGCCTCCACCCCCACCCACACCTCCGCTCTCCACCTCCATCCAAACTGCTCCAGTTTCACTGCATGCCAGCAGACACCAGAATGGCCAAAGAGAGAGAGCGCAGAACTCCAACACTGTGTGTGTGTGTGTGTGTGTGTGTGTGTGTGTGTGTGTTCCTGCAGGCTGTATAGTCTTAATGGTTGAAATGGACACTTCTGCTCTCAGAGGACTTGTCTGATTTCAGCCTGCGTGTGTGTGTGTATGTGTGTATATGTATGTGTTTATGTATACACAGTAACTGTATATGCTTGATGTTGGCCCAGTACAGTGCGTGCGAGTGGGTGTTGTCTTGCACATATGCCTGTGGGCAAGTAAACAAAGTATACCGTTATAGTTGTGTGTGTGGTCTGTCATCATCCGTGTATGGACAGTATATCTATGTATGGACAGAATATGGTGATTAAACTGTATGAGTGTATTATGGGGTTCTGGTACAGTGGTTGCTTTCAGAGACTGTTTGGAAGCGTTTTTAGCCAAATATTCAGTGCAGTGGCTGTTGTCATGAAACCATTAGTCCTGTTTGTTAGTGATATGGAGCTCCTCTAAATTACATTGGTGACCCCAACATCACAGCTAACATGTAAGGAACATAACTGGGCGCTGATGGCATGGGGTTAATAAAGACAGTCTGCAATGACTGTTTTGAATTCAGTAACGTGTGTGTGTGTGTGTGTGTGTGTGTGTGTGTGTGTGTGTGTGTGTTTGCCTCAAACTGACTGAGTGGTGGTGTTGTCGCTGCTTGTCTTCTGACTCCTGACAGGCAGAAGTCTTGCCAGGAGGGACATGCAATATCCTTAACAACAGCAGCAGGCTGTATTTTTGAAAGAGAGGAGCAGATCTAGGATTTATCTCACCCTTTACCTCATTCTCATTTTTCCTCTCCCTTTTATTCTCTCTCTATCTCTCTCTCTCTTTCCCTCCCTCCCTCCCACTCTCTCTCTCTCTTTCCCATTCTGTTTCTCTCTCTCTCATGGTGGGGGTGTGTTTTGTTGGTCTGGCCATGCAGGCTGGGCAGAGAGGCACTGCTGAGGCTCAGAGCAGGCAGGCAGGCATGCAACAGCAGCAGCATTGCACAGAGCTTACATAAGCTGCTCTCTCTCTTCTTTCTTTCTCTCTCTCTTTTCCTGTTTCTCTCTTTCTCTGTTTCTCTCTCTCTCACACACACACACAAACACTACAGTGTGTGAAGGCATATAGAGATGGTATTGGTCTGCTTTTTGTTTCCCATGTCTAATCTGCTTGGCTATGTTATATATTCTGCATGTTTCATATTTTTGTGTTAGGCAGTGTGATGTTTAGTTGTATGGTTGCTTGGGTTTGGATTGAAGGAAGAAAATAGAATCATGGTGAGTCCTAGTAAGCAATATGATGGAGAGTGTGTGTGTGTGTGTGTGTGTGTGTGTGGTGTCATGGTCACATGGAGCAGCAGGCACCTCTTGCTCCTGCTGGCTGGAGAATTGGAGCACAAAAAATGGGGCCGCTGCAGACCCACTGCTCCCCTCCATTTGGAAACGTTTAATCTGGAATCACCCTCCCTCTCCCTCTCCCTCTCCCCCTCTCTCTCTCTCTCTCTATCTCTCTCTCCCCCTCTCCATCTGTCTCACTCTCTCCACTCCCAACGCCCCCCCCCCCCTCTCTTATTCGATCACTTGCTCTCTTTCTTT